>CM036768.1:42261682-42381908 GCA_020796225.1 Arion vulgaris
GCATTAAAAACCATTGTTTCTCGGTAGTTCGTTGTAGTGTAATGTTGGCAAAACACGTAAAAAAAATCGGTTTCAATTAAGCAACAATGACAAAATAGAAACGTTTCGACCAACAAGGCCTTTATCAAGCAAACGAACAACATAAATAACAAATTAAAAAACAAATGGACGACCAAATACAAACATTTCTAATGAAAATATGGAATAAAAACGAATAACGAAATAAATGTAACACAAAACACATAAAAACTAGAAATAGAACGGAAGAGAAACAATGAAAAATCTAGTAAATATATAACTTGAATACATGCAACATATTCACATAAAGATTACAAGGTAGGGGAAAGAGAAAGTACTAAGAAGCACTGGGAATGTAATACGTTGAGCCCACGTGATCGTCCATTTGTCTTAAAGCTCTCCAGTTCTTTCTCATTAGGAGAACTAATCCACTTTGTGTCAACTTCTGCTCTCCTTCGTCTGGCGGAACTAGTTCTGACCCTTAACTCCTTTCAGTTTAGTGACCAATTCTATGAGCATATCAGTGGGGTTGCCATGGGTACTAAAATGGGACCTAGTTATGCTTGCCTATTCATGGGTTATCTTGAACATCTAGTATGGACTACATATGATGGCCCCCTTCCGTCTGTCTATCACAGATACATTGATGACTGTATTTGCATTACTGATATGCCTGAAGCCGATTTGTCACGCTTCATTAATTTCATTAATGTTTTAAACCCTTCTATTCGTTTTCTTCTCACATCTCCACTACTTGTGTCAACTTTCTTGACATTACTATCACAATACGCTATCCACTATCACTACATCAGTATATTAGAAGCCTACAGTGCACATAGTTTATCCTTTATACTTCTTCCCATCCCCGGGCTTGTCGTGACTCTTTGTCATTCTGGCAGCTCTTGCGCCCTCGTCGCCTTTGTAGCGAGGACGATGATTTCCTTGAGAGAGCTCGCGAGATGCTTGATTTCTTTGCAGCGCCTATACCCGGAGAGGGTGCTTGTCTCGGCTATGCATCGAGTTCAGAAAATCACTCGCCAGCAGGCCCTCACCAGCTAGCATATTACTACTAACTCTGACAGAGTAAAACTTATCTTAACTTTCCACCCCAATAGTTCACTGGTGAAAAATGTTTTATTCCGTCATCTGTCTATCCTTAAGTCAGATCCTGAGACCCGTTCTGTCTTCACCAACTATCCTTTAGTGGCTTACAGACGGGATAGAAGTCTTAAGGATATGTTGATACCAATCGCCTTAAGTTCAATATCCAGACTCATTTTGGCACTGCCCAGTGTGGCCGTCGGCGTTGCAACACGTGTGCTTATGTGATACAGACGCGTACTGTATCTTTCCTTTAGCCACGTTTCTTATTGACGACGGTTTCACATGCGAGTCCCGCAATCTTATCTATGCCATTATCTGTAAGCGGTGTAACAAGGCTTATATCTGCGAACAGGCAAGAGGCTCAGTGACCGATTCGCCCAACACTTGCGCGACATACCCCAATGCTCTGTGACCCCTGTAGCAACCCATTTCAATGATACTGGCCATTTAGTAGCTCACGATGTCCAGGTCACAGCCATTCGATCATGTTACTCGGATGATCGCAGTCGAATTGCTCTGGAGAATCGGTTGATTTCTTTGTATGATACCTTGCGACCACTTGGGCTCAACGTATTACATTCCTATGCTTCTTAGTACTTTCTCTTCCCATGCCTTGTAATCTATATGGGTATATGTTGCATGTATTCAAGTTATATATTTACTAAATTTTTCATTGTTTCTCTTCCGTTCTATTTAGTTTTATGTGTTTTGTGTTACATTTATTTCGTTATTCGTTTTTATTTCCATATTTTCATTAGAAACGTTTGTATTTGGTCGTCCATTTTTTTTTAAAAATTTGTCACTCCTGTTTGTTTGTTTGCTTGTTGGTCGAAACGTTTCTGTATTAAAGAGCTGCCAGAATCCAAAAAGTCGACAAGCCCAGGGATGGAAAGAAGTATAAAGGATAAAACTATGTGTCATTGTTTTGTAATTTGTAAAACTACAGTACTTTGTGATTACGTGTTTTGCCAATGAAATAGTTTTACTGCAGTCTCATCTATTTTGTGTTTCTGAATAGTAGCGCTCGTTGTAGTGTAATGTTGCACTCTAATAATGTTACATGACCAAACCCAATGTGTTTGTTGTTTCTTTATATGTTCCAGCACTGATATTGTTTCTACAAAGTTATCTAATAGTCTCGTTTATTTGTCTGCTATCTCTGTTACTCTCACTATTTTCAGCAGACATTGTATCTCTGGTGTTTTAATTTATTTCTTTTTATTTGTTTAAGCGTCCACTTTTTGAAATTGCAGCACAAAGTTGCAATGATGATCGTTTTGTATTAGGCTCATTTTGTGTGTACAAATACATGTTTGCAGTTGAGAAAATGTTGTCATTAGGTCAATGATTTGGCTTGCTTGTTTGCAGTATTGCAGTATTTCTGTATTGATTCTTCCATATGTTGTTATTCTGCTGCTCTCACTGGGCACTGACTATTATCATACAATTATGTAACAGGTTTATCATGTGTGTCTGTCTAGCTGGTCGAAAGTTGTTTCTTGGTCTACATATGCAATATGTAGTTCTTGGTTTGATTCTATTGTCTCTTCTATTATTTGTCAGAGTAAAATGATTGCATTGGTACAACTTGTGTTCTTTCTAAAGCCCACATGTGTTTCCTTTAGTTTCATCCATTTAGTTGTGTAATTAAGACTAACAAACAAAATCTATCAAAATGTTTTCGTTACAGAAACTGCAATGAACAACTGACATAGTGTAAGGAACAAGTTCAACATTATATTTCATTCTTCTTCTCCTATTGTCGTCACATTATATCTTATTAAATCAGATAAACTGAAAAATTAATATAAATGTTACTGATAATTTACAACGCTACGCTTCTGACTATGAAAATAAAACTAATATTTATACAAATATTACATAACCAAACTTAATGATAACATAATATAACAGGAGTGCAAATTGAGCACAAAATGTGTATTTTTAATCAAAGTATTGTATTCAAGTGCATGTTATTAATCATTTTGCTATTAATTATTCTTCAATTATTAATAAATCTTCTTCTCCTCCAGCAATCTCAGATTAATTGGACCCATTTTGTGATCAACATTACTTCATCACCAAAAATTGGTATAACAGACATCACTGACCAAGAGATAGTTTTGGTAATTTCTCCGTCATACTTGAGAAATGTGACTGAATATTTCAGTCAGTTACCTAATAGGTAAGTATATGTTTCATGATCGTGTCATCTGTTGAGATATTTTTTTATTATAATATATTTCTTTGAAAAAGACACGTACCAATGCTTAATTATATTGCATATTCTATATAGACATTTTGTTAGCATATAATAGTACATAAATATGTTAGTTATAACATAGATATGATACTGGCTAGTAACGTCGTTTTATTAGATAGTGTTGCAAAATAAAAGTAATTTGTGACTTGTATAACCACGTCTCTTTATTACAACTCAACTGTAACATTTGTAGATGTGTTTTCAGCACTTTACATAGACAGTGATGACAGGGATATTACTTTGCAAGATTTGGAAGAAAAAATCTTTAAATTTATTCAAATCAAATTAGTTGTAAAAACTGTAGTGTTTGTTTTCGAACAAAGTTTAAATAATGTTCTGTTCCCATGTTTGTGTTATTGTGATTTACATCTGGTAAAGTTTGTTATTAAAATAAGAAAATAATTGTTCATACAAAATTCAACAATGGAGACAATAAGGTAAATTTTATCTGGAAATATTGTTCATAGTTGAATACGTTCCCTTGTTTATACAGGTAGCATTTCTTCTCTAAATGGTTGTCTTTTGTGTACATCAGCTTGTACAGAGAATATCATAAGAGAGTCTGTTGGTTTTAAAATGAGATATTTACATTTAAAAAAATACTTTCTGATATGTGCGACAGTCTCTGAAAAATGAAGGGAAATTTTTGTAGTTTTCACACAATACCTTCACATTTTTTAAAGGGATACTCATATTTCAGAGCTACTATGCTTGGACGTGACCTACTCTCGCCGTGTTTACTTTTACTGAAATAATTTTATGTCACAAATGGTTTCCAAACATTTGTGAATTATTTACAAATTTAAACATAGTTCTTAAATAAATATCACATACAGGTATTCTAGATGTTGCCATACGTAACTGTGAAATTTAGACATCATGATAAAAAAAATTTAATTCACATTGTAAAAATCAACATCATTTTTTGTGTCTTATATGTCAATCTGTTTTTTTTACTGATTGAAACATTATTTCAGCAAATTACACATTGATTTTTTTTCAATAAGCATTACATTGTACGTAATCTAACATATCTATTATAGATGATATAAAGCTGGGTACAATCGTATTTTAAACTGTGGAAAATTGACTGTTTTATTCCAATAAGAAGAAATGACTCTATTGTGGATAAATGGATGGAGTTTTGTTTTTTAAACACAGTGAAACCTCGGAGTCAATGGTCATGGTATTTAAACAGACAGTGTGGTCAAATGTGCATAGGTGCAACGTCCCTCCAAGATTAGTGTGCTGGCACTAATCAAGATCCTACCCACCTCACGTGGTGACCTAGTAACAGACAACCGATATTGCCTGGCTAAGCGGGTAATATCTGGGCTCAATAATTAACAATAACGGTGACTGCTTCAAAGAGATCTCAAGAAGATTGGCATTAGCAATCAAGAAGTTAACACAATGAAGAACATGTGGCAAAGCACCAGCAAAATACTAAAATTAGAAATATTCAGAGCATGCATTTTCCCAGTGACTACTTATGGTTGTGAATCATGGACTATTACACAACAATTAAGAAGGAAAATCCAGTGCTTCGAAACTAAATGATACAGAAAGATCCTACGAATACAATGGACAGAAAAAAGAAAGAACACTGATATCCTGAAAGAACTAAATGTTTAAGAGAATTGACTGATAAACAACATACTATACAGAAAAATTACATACTTTGGTCACATCAAGCGTCATGATGGCTTGGAAAGAACAATACTAGAGGGCAGGGTCCAGGACGCAGAGGCAGACCAAGAAGAAGATGGCTACAATATATTAAAGAAACCATGAATATGACCATCGACGAAGTGGGTGAACTGGCTTGAGACAGAGTGAATTTCATTTGTGCTGCAAAGAGAGCAACGTCCTAAAAAGGATACACACCTTGATAATGATGAAGCGGGTAAAGATCGAGGGAGAGCTACTCTGGTAAATGTAGGAATGCAGACGTAGTCTTAGGTTGGATGAGATCCGCTCCCAACACAGACAGGCAAATCTTAGGTTACGATAAATGCACATTTTCCCGGCGATAGGAAAAGCTGAATGGATGTCCATAAAGGGATTGGGGGTGCATCCTGCGAAGAGACGTGGACCCTCGTGGAGAAAAACTTTGGCCCGAGATAAGTTGCACGTGGGCCCACATAGGGCGAAACTCGGAGACCTAAGGTATGGATTCAGTTGAGTCCCAGTGTCCGACAGCCTAGAGGGATATAAACGTTAGCACGATGAGAACTGATGAAATGGTGGGAGACACCAGGCAGAGTGAGCACGTATGCGGACGATGCACGAGGCAATGATGGGCCCACCGTTGAGTAGACGTGCACGGCAGTGATGGTGTAGCGAAGAGATGGCGTGGCAGGCGTAGGGTGAGCGGACCACCGGGATTGTGCAGAAAAATCTGGAAACCCTGCCATTTAGATAATTCTAATTGTTATATTTAAACAGCATTTGCCAAAAAGGTTTGTTTACGTCACATCTTCAGTACCATTTGGAGCTCTAGTGCTTGCCCTTCGGCGACGTGTCAGATTACAACCAGTGTTTACAGGTTCGCTCTCCGTCAGTCTTTTTGACTGTCCCCAGTCAAACTGCAAGGCAGCAGTTTGCTATTTTCTTTTAGGGTAGCAGCCTTGACGACCTACCTCCCTGGCTGTTGAGCGTCGTCTGCCCAGGTTGCCGGTTTTTTGTGTGGACTACATGGTTTTCCTTCCGTGCAGATTTCGATGGTTTGATCCGCTTGCTTTGATTGTCCCCAATCTAACTACAAGGCAGTAGTAGTTCCCTGCGAGCGGAAAGGCGCAATGGAATCAATTCCAGGCATACTGAAAAAGGGCAGCAAGAAAACGTCGAAAGAAGAGCGGCCACGGAAAAATATATAGCGACCGAATACCCTGAAAATAAGTGGATACACGTGTATACAGACGGGTCGGCAAGGAACGCAATCAGCGATGGCGGAGGAGGAATAGTGCTTAAACTCTCAAAGAAAGTGAAGGTCTCAAAAGCGATTGCCATAGGTAAATACTAAATAACTACCGGGCAGATGCAGAGGCATTAAGAACAGCGGCCGAAATGATCCTAGAGAGAGGAGGCACCTCTCGCAAGCAGGTCGTGATATTCACCGATGCTCTATCGGTCATCACGGTACTCAAAAGTGCAGGCAAAACAGGGCTAAATGACCTGAAAGCGACCCTCGATGCATTAGTGCACACACTCAAACGCACCGTCATTCAGTGAATCCTATAACATTGCAACATAAGCGGAAATGAACACGCCAACAAACTAGCTAAAGAAGGCGGGCGACTACCTCAGACTGATCTCGAGATCAGTTATGAGGAAGCCAGAACAACCATCGACTGGCACTACAGAGACAAATGGACAAAAGACCATCCTCAGGACAACAACAGCGACGGGTACTATGGTCTGTCTCATAGCGAACAAGTTGCCATACTTCGCCTCCGTACCGGCCACAACAGGCTCCGCGTCACATGTTTCAGAAATTTAAAATTGGCACAACTAGCCTGTGCCCCTGCAAAAGACGACATGACGGCAGAGTACGTTCTGCAAGATTCTCCACTGATATCAGACATAAGAAAAGAAACCTGGCCTCAAAACACAGAGCTTCGCGAGAACTGTACGGAGGAACGGAGTCCCTTAAAAACACAGTAAAATTCATGATAAAAGTTGGTTCATCAGTCTAGGCCGGGATCGCGAGAGAGAGAGAGATCATTTTATTGTGATATATAAACAGTATTTGCAAAGAACGTTTGTTTTACGTCACATCTTCAGTACATTTGGAGCTCTAGTGTTTGCCGTCGGGACAGCAGATTACAACCATTGTTATGGGTCGCTCTCTCAGTCTTTGACTGTCCCCAGTCAGCTGCCAAGCCACTGCATTTTCTTTAGGGTAGCAACCCTAGCGACCTACCTCCCAACTGTGGCGTGTCCCGGTGGCGTTCTTGTGTGCATCGGTTCTTCCTGCAGATGTCATGGTTTGCTCCGACAGACTCTTGATTGTCCCCACCTACAAGGCATAGAGTTATCTGCCAGCGGAAGGCAACTGATCAGCCTCTTAGGGCCAGTTTTTGCACATTTGGGTTGCTTCTCCCTTCCACACACTCTACTCACCATCGGTCTACATGTCTGTCCACCGTGAGCCCTTGTCATCGTCGCATGCGTGCTTCTGCCATGGTGCCTGCGACAGGGCTCAACTGTGCCCCACTAGGGTCTCTAAGTTTCGTACTGTGGCTCGTGCAGCTATCTGCCAAGTTTTTCCACGCGGCTCATATTTCTTCTCTGATGCACCCTATCCTTTAGTTATCCTTCAGCGTTCCATCGGCCGGGGAGATGTGCATTAAAAATCATCTGGTTCTCCGTCTGTTGCATGCGACCTCATTCAACGCTAGATCTTCGTCTGCATCCCGACTTATACCAGATTAGCTTTCCTCGATTCCTACCCGCTGAGCTACAATATCGGTTGTCTGTTACCAGGGTCACCACGTGAACGGGTAGGATCTGATTCGTGCCAGTTCACTATCTAGCACGGCGTTGTCCCAATGCGCCTTTAAATCAATGTTAGATATTAGCAACAAAGACAGACAACTAACATTCTAACATATGTGTAGTCAACTTTCCAAGGAAGCAGTGATATATATTAGCAACTAAAGACAGATCAACTAACATTCTAACATATGTGTATCAATTTTCCAAGGAAGCAGTGATAGATATTAGCAACTGAAGACAGATCAACTAACATTCTAACATGTAATCAATAAAGCAGTGATAGTATTGCATAACAGATCAACAACATTTAAATAGAAACTTTCTAGGAAGCAGTGATATATATTAGCAACTGAAGACAGAACAACTAACATTCTAACATATGTGTAGTCAACTTTCCTAGGAAGCAGTGATAGATATTAGCAACTGAAAACAGATCAACTAACATTATAACATATGTCTAGTCATCTTTCCTAGGAAGCAGTGATAGATATTAGCAACTGAAGACAGATCAACTAACATTCTAACAAGTGTGTAGTCAACTTTCCTAGAAAGCAGTGATAGATATTAGCAACTGAAGACAAAGATCAACTAACGAACATTATAACATATGTGTAGTCAACTTTCTTAGGAAGCAGTGATATATATTAGTAATCGAAGACAGAGCAACTAACATTCTAACATATGTGTAGTCAATTTTCCAAGGAAGCAGTGATATATATTAGCAACTGAAGACAGATCAACTAACATTCTAACATATGTGTAGTCAACTTTCCTAGGAAGCAGTGATAGATATTAGCAACTGAAGACAGATCAACTAACATTCTAACATATGTGTAGTCAACTTTCCTAGGAAGCAGTGATAGATATTAGCAACTGAAGACAGATCAACTAACATTCTAACATATGTGTAGTCAACTTTCCTAGGAAGCAGTGATAGATATTAGCAACTGAAGACAGATCAACTAATATTCTAACATATGTGTAGTCAACTTTCCTAGGAAGCAGTGATAGATATTAGCAACTAAAGACATAGCAACTAACATTCTAACATATTTGTAGCCAACTTTCCTAGGAAGCAGTGATAGATATTAGCAACTGAAGACAGAGCAAGTAACATTCTAACATATGTGTAGTCAACTTTCCCAGAAAGCAGTGATAGATATTAGCAACTGAAGACATAGCAACTAACATTCTAACATATTTGTAGTCAACTTTCCTAGGAAGCAGTGATAGATATTAGCAACTGAAGACAGAGCAAGTAACATTCTAACATATGTGTAGTCAACTTCCCAAGAAAGCAGTGATAGATATTAGCAACTGAAGACAGAGCAAGTAACATTCTAACATATGTGTAGTCAATTTTCCTAGGAAACAGTGATAGATATTAGCAACTGAAGACAGATCAAATAACATTCTAACATATGTGTAGCTAACTTTCCTAGGAAGCAGTGATATATATTAGCAACTGAAGACAGATCACCTAACATTCTAACATATGTGTAGTCAACTTTCCTAGGAAGCAGTGTTAGATATTTGCAACTGAAGACAGAGTAACTAACATTCTAACATATGTCTAGTCATCTTTCCTAGGAAGCAGTGATAGATATTAGCAACTGAAGACAGAGCAACTAACATTCTAACATATGTGTAGTCAATTTTCCAAGGAAGAAGTGATATATATTAGCAACTGAAGACAGATCAACTAACATTCTAACATATGTGTAGTCAACTTTCCAAGGACGCAGTGATAGATATTAGCAACTGAAAACAGATCAACTAACATTCTAACATATATGTAGTCAACTTTCCAAGGAAGCAGTGATATATATTAGCAACTGAAGACAAAGATCAACTAACGAACACTCTAACATATGTGTAGTCAACTTTCCTAGGAAGCAGTGATAGATATTAGCAACTGAAGACAAAGATCAACTAACGAACATTCTAACATATGTGTAGTCAACTTTCCTAGGAAGCAGTGATATATATTAGCAACTGATAACAGATCAACTAACATTCTAACATATGTGTAGTCAACTTTCCTACGAAGCAGTGTTACATATTAGCAACTGATAACAGATCAACTAACATTCTAACATATATGTAGTCAACTTTCCTACGAAGCAGTGTTACATATTAGCAACTGAAGATAGAGCAACTAACATTCTAACATATGTGTAGTCAACTTTCCTGGAAGCAGTGATAGATATTAGCAACTGATAACAGATCAATTAACATTCTAACATATGTGTAGTCAACTTTCTTAGGAAGCAGTGATATATATTAGTAACTGAAGACAGAGCAACTAACATTCTAACATATGTGTAGTCAACTTTCCTAGGAAGCAGTGATAGATATTAGCAACTGAAAACAGATCAACTAACATTATAACATATGTCTAGTCATCTTTCCTAGGAAGCAGTGATAGATATTAGCAACTGAAGACAGATCAACTAACATTCTAACAAGTGTGTAGTCGACTTTCCTAGAAAGCAGTGATAGATATTAGCAACTGAAGACAAAGATCAACTAACGAACATTATAACATATGTGTAGTCAACTTTCTTAGGAAGCAGTGATATATATTAGTAACTGAAGACAGAGCAACTAACATTCTAACATATGTGTAGTCAATTTTCCAAGGAAGCAGTGATATATATTAGCAACTGAAGACAGATCAACTAACATTCTAACATATGTGTAGTCAACTTTCCTAGGAAGCAGTGATAGATATTAGCAACTGAAGACAGATCAACTAACATTCTAACATATGTGTAGTCAACTTTCCTAGGAAGCAGTGATAGATATTAGCAACTGAAGACAGATCAACTAATATTCTAACATATGTGTAGTCAACTTTCCTAGGAAGCAGTGATAGATATTAGCAACTAAAGACATAGCAACTAACATTCTAACATATTTGTAGCCAACTTTCCTAGGAAGCAGTGATAGATATTAGCAACTGAAGACAGAGCAAGTAACATTCTAACATATGTGTAGTCAACGTTCCCAGAAAGCAGTGATAGATATTAGCAACTGAAGACATAGCAACTAACATTCTAACATATTTGTAGCCAACTTTCCTAGGAAGCAGTGATAGATATTAGCAACTGAAGACAGAGCAAGTAACATTCTAACATATGTGTAGTCAACTTTCCCAGAAAGCAGTGATAGATATTAGCAACTGAAGACAGATCAACTAACATTCTAACATATTTGTAGCCAACTTTCCTAGGAAGCAGTGTTAGATATTAGCAACTGAAGACATAGCAACTAACATTCTAACATATTTGTAGCCAACTTTCCTAGGAAGCAGTGATAGATATTAGCAACTGAAGACAGAGCAAGTAACATTCTAACATATGTGTAGTCAACTTCCCAAGAAAGCAGTGATAGATATTAGCAACTGAAGACAGAGCAAGTAACATTCTAACATATGTGTAGTCAATTTTCCTAGGAAACAGTGATAGATATTAGCAACTGAAGACAGATCAAATAACATTCTAACATATGTGTAGCTAACTTTCCTAGGAAGCAGTGATATATATTAGCAACTGAAGACAGATCAACTAACATTCTAACATATGTGTAGTCAACTTTCCTAGGAAGCAGTGTTAGATATTAGCAACTGAAGACAGAGTAACTAACATTCTAACATATGTCTAGTCATCTTTCCTAGGAAGCAGTGATAGATATTAGCAACTGAAGACAGAGCAACTAACATTCTAACATATGTGTAGTCAATTTTCCAAGGAAGAAGTGATATATATTAGCAACTGAAGACAGATCAACTAACATTCTAACATATGTGTAGTCAAATTTCCTAGGAAGCAGTGATAGATATTAGTAACTGAAGACAGAGCAACTAACATTCTAACATATGTGTAGTCAACTTTCCAAGGACGCAGTGATAGATATTAGCAACTGAAAACAGATCAACTAACATTCTAACATATATGTAGTCAACTTTCCTACGAAGCAGTGTTACATATTAGCAACTGATAACAGATCAACTAACATTCTAACATATATGTAGTCAACTTTCCTACGAAGCAGTGTTACATATTAGCAACTGAAGATAGAGCAACTAACATTCTAACATATGTGTAGTCAACTTTCCAAGGAAGCAGTGATATATATTAGCAACTGAAGACAAAGATCAACTAACGAACACTCTAACATATGTGTAGTCAACTTTCCTAGGAAGCAGTGATAGATATTAGCAACTGAAGACAAAGATCAACTAACGAACATTCTAACATATGTGTAGTCAACTTTCCTAGGAAGCAGTGATAGATATTAGCAACTGATAACAGATCAACTAACATTCTAACATATGTGTAGTCAACTTTCCTACGAAGCAGTGTTACATATTAGCAACTGATAACAGATCAACTAACATTCTAACATATATGTAGTCAACTTTCCTACGAAGCAGTGTTACATATTAGCAACTGAAGATAGAGCAACTAACATTCTAACATATGTGTAGTCAACTTTCCTAGGAAGCAGTGATAGATATTAGCAACTGATAACAGATCAACTAACATTCTAACATATGTGTAGTCAACTTTCCTACGAAGCAGTGTTACATATTAGCAACTGATAACAGATCAACTAACATTCTAACATATATGTAGTCAACTTTCCTACGAAGCAGTGTTACATATTAGCAACTGAAGATAGAGCAACTAACATTCTAACATATGTGTAGTCAACTTTCCTAGGAAGCAGTGATAGATATTAGCAACTGATAACAGATCAATTAACATTCTAACATATGTGTAGTCAACTTTCTTAGGAAGCAGTGATATATATTAGTAACTGAAGACAGAGCAACTAACATTCTAACATATGTGTAGTCAATTTTCCAAGGAAGCAGTGATATATATTAGCAACTGAAGACAGATCAACTAACATTCTAACATATGTGTTGTGTAGTCAACTTTCCAAGGAAGCAGTGATATATATTAGCAACTGAAGACAGAGCAACTAACATTCTAACATATTTGTAGTCAACTTTCCTAGGAAGCAGTGATAGATATTAACAACTGAAGACAGAGCAACTAACATTCTAACATATGTGTTGTGTAGTCAACTTTCCAAGGAAGCAGTGATAGATATTAGCAACTGAAGACAGAGCAACTAACATTCTAACATATTTGTAGTCAACTTTCCTAGGAAGCAGTGATAGATATTAACAACTGAAGACAGAGCAACTAACATTCTAACATATTTGTAGTCAACTTTCCTAGGAAGCAGTGATAGATATTAACAACTGAAGACAGAGCAACTAACATTCTAACATATGTGTTGTGTAGTCAACTTTCCAAGGAAGCAGTGATATATATTAGCAACTGAAGACAGAGCAACTAACATTCTAACATATTTGTAGTCAACTTTCCTAGGAAGCAGTGATAGATATTAGCAACTGAAGACAGATCAACTAACATTCTAACATATGTGTATTCAACTTTCCTAGGAAGCAGTGATAGATATTAGTAACTGAAGACAGAAAAACTAACATTCGAACATATGTGTTGTGTAGTCAACTTTCCAAGGAAGCAGTGATAGATATTAGCAACTGAAGACAGAGCAACTAACATTCTAACATATGTTTTGTCAACTTTCCTTGGAAGCAGTGATAGATATTAGCAACTGAAAACAAAGCAACTGGCTTTCTAACAGTTTGTTAATGACTACAGAACCGACGATGCTACATTTCAGTACACCCGTCTCAGTCTCTCAAGCAGACTCCTCAAAGATTATGCATGCTGATAGTGCTATTGATTAGATCTGGTAATCATACCCTCCAGCTACCCAAGCGTACAATTTTATTTGTGAAATGTTTGATTTCAAAATAGCTAAATCACTAGACAGTCTCAATATCAATTTCTGAGCAACAATTTCAGTGTTATCAACTAACATTAGATTTCTTAGCAACAATTTCAGTGTTATCAACTAACATTAGATTTCTTAGCAACAATTTCAGTGTTATCAACTAACATTAGATTTCTTAGCAACAATTTCAGTGTTATCAACTAACATTAGATTTCTGAGTAACAATTTCAGTGTTATCAACTAACATTAGATTTCTGAGTAACAATTTCAGTGTTATCAACTAACATTAGATTGTTGAGCAATAATTTCAGTGTTATCAACTAACATTAGATTGTTGAGCAACAATTTCAATGTTATCAATCAACATTAGATTTCTGAGCAACAATTTCAGTGTTATCAACTAACATTAGATTTCTGAGCAACAATTTCAGTGTTATCAACTAACATTAGATTTCTGAGCAACAATTTCAGTGTTATCAACTAACATTAGATTTCTGAGTAACAATTTCAGTGTTATCAACTAACATTAGATTTCTGAGCAGCAATTTCAGTGTTATCAACTAAGATTAGATTTCTGAGTAACAATTTCAGTGTTATCAACTAACATTAGATTTCTGAACAGCAATTTCAGTGTTATCAATCAACATTAGATTGTTGAGCGGCATTTAGCTTACCGACAATCAATTGTTCTGTCTGTTCTATGTATACTACAACCAGCAGCACGCACACAAAAATAACTCTAACAATACGACAAGTTACTTGACAAACAAGTTGGCAATAACACATTGGATGAACCGAAACATTAAATAATAGACAATGCAATATTCACCGTCCGCATGTTCGCCCGTGTTGTGCCTGGGCCTGCAAGGGAAGCAAAGAATAGTACCACTGCTACCTACAATGCATGTCGTAAGAGGCGGCTGGTGTAGGCCGTAGGGATGCTGCCCTAGTAAATAAAAAGCAGCGCAGAAATCGGATGTACTGGCCTACTTGTAGGAGCATAACTGGCACAACGTACAATCGCTCTTAGGCACGGATCCCTTACAAATCACACAGAGTGATTGACATGTGGTCGATATGGAGCGTTCGAAGAAGAAGACGAAGAAGCCGGTGTGTTGCTCGGAATCTCATGGGGAGAAATGATTAATAAGACTGCGACCAACAAGGCATGTCGTAAGAAGCGATTTGTGTAGGGACCTATGGAAATTACCCTAGTAAATAAAAAGTGTCGCAGAAATTGGATGTGCTGACCAACTTTTAGGCCAAAATTATGCAAGATTGCTTTAAATGTTGCACAATGTCATACAAAAAATAGTGTTCTGGTAACTCTGCACAAGAAAAGTGAAATAATTAATGTCATACACTCCTTCAAATATATATTTATTAGATGAAGTTTGAGAACATGATTAGATGAAGTTTGAGAACAAGATTAGATGCAGTTTGAGAACATGATTAGATGAAGTTTGAGAACAAGATTAGATGCAGTTTGAGAACATGATTAGATGAAGTTTGAGAACAAGATTAGATGCAGTTTGAGAACATGATTAGATGAAGTTTGAGAACAAGATTAGATGCAGTTTGAGAACAAGATTAGATGTAGTTTGAGAATATGATTAGATGAAGTTTGAGAACAAGATTAGATGCAGTTTGAGAACAAGATTAGATGACGTTTGAGAACACGATTAGATGAAGTTTGAGAACATGATTAGATGACGTTTGAGAACAAGATTAGATGACGTTTGAGAACACGATTAGATGAAGTTTGAGAACACAATTAGATGACGTTTGAGAACACGATTAGATGTAGTTTGAGAACATGATTAGATGAAGTTTGAGAACAAGAGTAGATGAAGTTTGAGAACACGATTAGATGCAGTTTGAGAACATGATTAGATGAAGTTTGAGAACATGATTAGATGAAGTTTGAGAACATGATTAGATGTAGTTTGAGAACATGATTAGATGTAGTTTGAGAACAAGATTAGATGAAGTTTGAGAACAAGATTAGATGAAGTTTGAGAACATGATTAGATGAAGTTGTAGAACAAGATTAGATGAAGTTTGAGAACAAAATTAGATGACGTTTGAGAACACGATTAGATGAAGTTTGAGAACATGATTAGATGAAGTTTGAGAACAAAATTAGATGACGTTTGAGAACAAGATTAGATGTAGTTTGAGAACATGATTAGATGAAGTTTGAGAACAAGAGTAGATGAAGTTTGAGAACACGATTAGATGCAGTTTGAGAACAAGATTATATGTAGTTTGAGAATATGATTAGATGAAGTTTGAGAACAAGATTAGATGAAGTTTGAGAACAAAATTAGATGACGTTTGAGAACACCATTAGATGAAGTTTGAGAACATGATTAGATGAAGTTTGAGAACAAAATTAGATGACGTTTGAGAACAAGATTAGATGTAGTTTGAGAACATGATTAGATGAAGTTTGAGAACAAGCGTAGATGAAGTTTGAGAATACGATTAGATGCAGTTTGAGAACATGATTAGATGAAGTTGATGAATAAGATGAAATGAAGTTTGAGAACACGATTAAAGTAAATTTTTGAACAAGATTAGACCAAGTTTGATAACAAGAATAGATACAGTTTGACAACAAGATTATTTGAATTATGAAACAGATGTTTCTAACGAATTGTAGAAGTTTTATTTGTATTCTATTAGAACACAAGCAAATTACATCATATGGCGAGTAATTGATTCTCTGGAGAGTATACTTGTACAGGGATATGACAAAATGGACAGTGTATGGAAGAATGTAAGTTACTAATGTCTTAAACCTTTGAACCCTATCCATCTGTACCTTTAAATCCTCTACCCTGAGCAAAAACAGCCCATATCAGAGTTATATAAAAACATGATAATTTAGCACACTATAAGTTGTTATTGACTTATCCCATCGTCTTCATTATTCCTGCCTGTTATATATTTGTAGAATACTAACACTTTTAATTTATTTGATATAATATGTGGGAACATACTCCTGTTGATATTTATTGTTCCCCAGATTGAACATATAGCTTAAATATCAATCGATTACAACTATTCTTCACTGTCTAAATAATGTTCTAACTGAAATTCGATATCCTGATCAGAATAATCGCATTCAAAGTCGAATTTATCTTCAGATTCATTCAAAACAAGTTCAACAGCTTGCTCTGTTGTTATACTTTTAGAGTGACCATTTCTGAAATTTTCAGAATATCTTTTCAACATGAAAATACTGAACTAATTATCTTATCAGTACCAACAAGAAATCCCACAACAGCGTCCGCCATCTTGCTAAACCATGACGAATATTTGGGTTGTGTTTGACGTAACATTTGTACACAGTTTCAGTTTGGGAAATCTTCATTGCACCCAGGACATGTCCATAGGTGCATACGATCTGGCAATCTGAGCGAGGAAAGGAATCAATGCACATAACAACAAACAGATTAGAAGACACGCCTATCAAACTGGAAATCTGGACAAAATCACAAGGTAAAGCTTAAAATAAACGGGAACGATCTTCCAGAAAACAAAAACCCAACGTATTTAGGAGTCACACTAGATCGAAGACTCACATGGTGCTCCCAGATAGACAAAGTTACGGTAAAGGCAAGACAGAGGCTCAGTAGGATGAGAAAACTCGCAGGTTCCACGTGAGGAGCAAACAGCAAAATCCTCAAAACGCTCTACTCTAGAAGAGTACGACCAGTCCTGGAGTACGGCATTGCAGAATGGGGAAGTGCATCCAAAAAGCAATTCGCCAAAGTGAGCAGCAGCCAAAACCATGCAGCACGCATTTTTAAATGGGCTATGAAGTCCACGCCCATTAAAGCGCTGGAAACAATCACAGGCAGATCGAAGAGACACAAAGATTACCCAACTGGTGAATAAACGAAATCTCCCACCCTAAGTATGACAGAATGAACGGATTAGGAAGGTCAGGCTAAAGAGAACCAGCTTCGCAAAAAGTGCCAAAGCACTGATCCAAGACCACCCGGTTCTAGCAAATTGCAAACCCAAACTTATACTGGCAACCGATAAGAGCACGCCGTTGGAGACACGATGCTGGAATTAAGAGAATCAATCCAGGAATACAAAAGAGGCAGCAAGCAACATGCGAAAGAAGAACGGTTACAGATGAATTCATAGCAACAGAGTACCCCGAAAGTGGGTGGTCACACGTGTACACCGATGGAACGGCACAGAACGCGATTAGCGATGGTGGATGAGGAAAAGTGCTTAATCTCTCAAAGAAAGTGAAGATCACGAAGGCGATTGACACAGGTAAGTATTCAAACAACAACCGGGCAGAGACAGAGGCACTAAGAACAGCCGCCGAAATGATCCGAGCAGCGTCTTTCGCAACAAAGTAGTGATATTCACCGATGCTCTGTCGGCCATCACGGCACTAAAAATCTCAGCCAGAACAGACCTAAATGAGCTAAAAGTAATCCTCGGAGTGCTAGCAAACTCACTCAAATGCATAGTAATACTGTGGATTCCATCACACTGAAATATAAGCGGAAATGAAGAGACAGAAAGGCTAGCAAAGGCAGGCAGGCAACTGCCGCAGACCGATCATGAGATCACTACGAGGAGGCTAAATCAACCATCAGATTGCGATATAGAGAAAAGTGATCAAAAGACCACCCTCAGCACAGCGTCAGAGATAGACATTATGGTCTGTTCCGTAGCGAAGAAATTCGTATATTCCGCCTTCGTAGCGGACATAACAGAGACCGAGCACACATGTTCAACAAATTTAAACTTGGCACAACTAGCCTGTGCCACTGTGAAAAGGCGACATGACGGCAGAGCACATACTGCAAGACTGCCAACTGCTAGCAGGTTTGAGAAAGGAATCCTTGCCCGAAAATAAAGAGTTTAATGATAAGCTGTACGGAGGCACAGAGTCCCTAAAAACAACAACAGAATTTAGGAGAAAATATGGTACATCAGTCTAAGCGGGGATCGAAAGAGAGAGAAAGAGATTGAGATCTCTTTCGCAATATCTCCAACAGTCCAGCGACTGACCGTACCAGTTCGATTTATATTGATTAGACTACTCAAATACCTGTTATTCTGTTCTTTTCTTGTTACACTTGTCTGCTATCTCATTGCCAACGATACCCTTGTGTCCCGGAACGAAAACAAGTGTAATTCTGCAAATTGTTTTCGCTTGTAGTTAATCAGTCCATTGCCAGCGCACTGAACCAGTCTTCACCTTTCGATCATACTTGATGAATCACTCAGAATGCACACTTGAGTGTAGTTTTGTGACTCCAGCCAGAGTAGTGCATTAGGCACCGCCAGTACTTTCATTGTCATGCTGCCTGTTGTAATACGAAATGCACCACTGTCTTACTGTGTCATTCTGCCGTATGACCTTGTAGTAATTCTGCCACATGACACATGCGGACAGTGGCGAACTACCGGTCTATTGACCAAGCCATATGGGGTAAAGCCCGGTGAAATGAAGTTAATCCTTCGGCTTTAAAACCCTTTAAAATCTCCATGGTCTGGACATCAAGGAGACACATCAACGATCCGCAAGGTGCATCCCTTGTGCAACCGAGGATGACACGTATAGCTTCATTCTGCATTCTCTCCTAAATTTATTATAGAATACCGGAAAATAAAGGTAAAATCGTCTCAAACCGATATTTCGGGAGCTTGGGATATGCAGTGTTTGCATTCAATGTTAATGTTGTCATTATGTATCAATTCTTTCTCACTTTAAAGTAAATCATCGCACAAGTCATCATTTCATCCATCAAACATACATCACAAACTAAGTACTATTGCGATGGGCGAGCGGCGAAGCGGCAGGATGGGGTAAACTGGCAGCGGTAGTCGCAGACCTGCACACTGGAGGCTCAGGCCATATTGTCGTCTTCTACTGATCGGAGCAGCAGTGGATTCGACAGCCCTGAGCGCTGAGCAGTCCTTTCTAGGAAAGCACTGCTCACCTTCATGGCTCGAGGAAGGGGCTAGAAAAGGTGCCCTAAACATTGTCTGTTCCAACACTACCTAGCCAGCTTACAGCACCTGGTGGGTATCTTACTCCTGCGGTCAAAACATAGGAAAAACAAAAAGAAAGACAAGATCCTTTCCACTTATTTTAGGCGCATGGAACCTGCTCCCTCTGCTCATGCTCGACAGAGACAACACAGATAGGCCAGAAAGGCGTACCGCCCTGAAAAGAATAGCAAGCCAGATATAACATTGACATCAAACTCGACTCGCTGACGAGGGCCAATTGTGTGAGGTTGGTGCAAACTACACATTCTACTGGAGTGGTAGACGTCCTGAAGAGAGATGGGAAGCAGGGGTGGGCTTCGCTATAAAGACAGAACTTGTTGGAAAGCTGGCCGGCTCTCCTAAGGGTCTAAATGACCACCTAATGACTGTAAAGATTCCATTGCAGTATGACAGAAGGCATACTACTATCATTAGTGCATATGCACCTACTATAACCAACCCAGAAGATGTCAAATATAAGTTCTACGAAGAACTACACGCAGTTATTGCAACAGTCCCAAAAACAAATAAGCTTATTATTCTTGGTGACTTTAACACAAAAGTAGGCTCATACAACATCTCCTGGAATGGTACTATTAGAAAGTATGGTGTGGGCTGCAGCAACAGTAATGAGCTCCTTCTGCTTCAGACCTGCACAGATCAAGAACTACTCGTTATGTTGTAGGGGTGGTCCCCTTATGACAAACCATGTTATTTTTGAGTGTCAGGATGGCCGTGGTATGACAGTAGTGTGTAGGGTCTACCCCTACTGACGACCTTTAATTGATGATTGAAGTAGATAGCCCACCCCTATGCCGACGTGAGGAGACCACCATTGATTGTTGATGGCTAATATTGGGTGGTATGCCCATTGTCGTTGGAGGCATGTTTGATTGGTATCCCTGCCTTCATGTCAGTAGTGGTTCTAGTTTTATGTCAGGATGGTCGCAGCTTGATTGTAATGGTTCTCGGTCTCCGGTTTATGGTTGATGGAGTAAATCTCTTTCTTGATGTGTATATCATCTTCACTTATCATTTCAGTTATAATGATGATGATGAGAGCATGTTCCCTTTATTATATTTCATCCCTCTGTACGTGTTGTCCTGCCATATATCCTCTCCTATTTGTATTCCTCCTTCAGTACATTTTTTGTCCTGTCATTGGATATGCTTTCCTGACGTGGATGATCCCTCTGTTAAGTTATTTAACCAATTGTAATTAAACAGTACTCATTCCAAGACGACACAACATAGTGGACAACCATGTTATTTTATCAACTCAGATATTTATTGATGTATCACAGACATAGGCAAACACGTCTGTTCATGTCGAATGCATTTCTTGGTCTCTCTTTGTGTACTAATTGTTCCTAGCAACTGTTACTAAACCGTCACTATTTTACTACACAAAAGCGTCATGTTCAGTTATGTGTTGCACTTCTACATAGAGAGTACAACACATAGTCTCAACTATTAAATAATCTAATTATACTACACTAACTATCTGGCTAACTGTCCATTCCTCCGCTGCCATCTGGGGAACTATGACACCCCTGGAGACCTCCTGTCGCCCCGGCGGCGAAATCCCAACAAAATCGCACAGGCAGTGTCCAATAGGGTGATTAGAGTGGTGAGAGCTGAAAGGGAACTAGTCGCCTCACGTTTTAACCGTGGCTCCACAACAACTAACTATAACAGCCAACCATGGTCGAAAAGAAAATGAAAATCCTGACGGGATCTCAGGAAGACCCAGCTGAACGAGCTAATTGGGAACTAGTCACCACACGTCGTTGAACGTGACTCGTCAACAGGTCATAGGTGACCATGGCTAACTTCAACAGTAAACCCTCTGTGCTCTTGTGCTGAAACAATAGTAATAGAAATTAATCAGCAGTACATTAATTAATCTGGTAAATATGCGTCATATAACTCCGACGGCGACCCAACAGCATAACACTTGGTCAATGTGAGGTGGCTGTACTGGGACATCCAATCCTCACATGAGGTAGTATGGGTTTGACGACAGCGTGCATCAGTATGTCACTATCACTATGTCTTTCTTGCATGTCAGAGTCTTGTCACACTATCTGAAATCTCAAACACAAAAAACAAGTTACAAATCGAAACAAAAGGAAAAACATATATATAACGTTAAACTTTTCACGTTATATGTCCTCAACGAGGTAATATCAACCAACCCCAAGCCCAGGGAAATAATAAACTCCCAAGCTTTAACATATGACCAACAAATATGGAACAACTTATATATGATGCCTAATAGCCAACATCATATATTAATATTAACCAACCCCCAATCCCGGGAAATAAATAATCCAAGAATCCAAAATACTCGGATCGACATCATATAACCATATCTAGCAATGAACGGTGAAAAGTTAATGTCTGCCATCAACATCAACCGACCTCAAATATCTCCACCATTATCAAATATCAAATAATTAATGTTTGCCATCAACATCAACCAACTTCAAATATCCCCATCATTTTCAAATATCAAATAATTAAGTGGGGTGATTATCAAATATCTCCCACCATTTCACATTTCAAACTCTAATCGCAAAGTAATCAAATTAATCTTCCCAACATTTGGAACAACATCATAATATCATCGACAGTAGAACTGTCCAACAACCACATCGGGGTTATTTATTTTCTAGACCCTCTATAAGAGTGTATTGACAATCCACAATTGTCCCAACCCCAAGAATCCACCAAATTCCCAAATAAACCTGGAGCTGTACATCGGAGACCCGCAATAAAGAAGCAAGACAATGGATCATTCCATCTCCACGTACCCAAACAAAAACCCAAATAATCACTCTATTAACTCCCACAGATTGCTTCCGATCCACCATTACAATCCCCCAGGATCTAAACAAAAACGCAGGTCAGTTGTTATTAAGGCTCGGTTCCCTTGTGGTTGGCCAGGTCATGATCGAACATCTTTCCCACGGACCATCCCTGGAGCCATGTCAATGGTATCACGTGTACCATCCCCAATATGTCTGTCCTGAAGTAATTTATTTAAGAAAATGTAGGCCCCAAACATTAAATGAAGTAAACCAGTACCAAACCCTGGCCCGTAGAACGAAGGAATCAATTCTTTCAAACAATGCTGATAGCAACACAGGGCATCAGCGCCAAGAAATAGTATAAGGAACCCAATCACCACAGTATTCCATCGCAACAGCTTGGTCATGGAATGGACAGAATACTTCCCCCAAAATGACGCATTGTTTATGTTATTAAGAAACTTCCGTTCAAATTGCACAACTTTTGCACATCAGAACCAGATCGTACTGGATCTGATGTTGACCAGATTTGAAAATCAAAACTAACATTGCAGTTCATATTTAGTTCATAATCTGAGTTTCGGGATTTGGCATCTGTCCTATACATTTTCGAACTTATTGGTAGTGAGGTGCATTTATTTTTACCACCACTGTCTACTGGGAGGTTACCACTAGCAGTATGCACGTAGGCACACTCGCTGGATCCTGAAATTTGTATATCGTCATCGTTGAACTCATCCTCAGGGATCTCAATTACTCGTTTTGTCGTTGAAGTATCACTGGGACAAGATATCTTTAGTTGATTATTCTCCTGTTTTAAATTATCTGCAGGATCTCCTCTAAATATAGATTTAGGCCACCTTTCTTTCCTCCGCACTCTCTCAGACTGACCGCTACGGTCAGCACACTTTCTAAATATACACTTCCTACTATTTTTGTCCACTGAAGCTTGTTTAAATTTTTTCGAAGTAACCGGGACTGTTTTGTGATTTCTGCCGTTTGACTTTTGATTTAACATTGTTCGTTTTACTGGAACTTGTTTTAGTAATAATATAACATGTCTTGATTGCATTCACGTTCTTTGACACAACGCATGGTGTACCGTGAGGGTGGAGTACAGGATTTCCATCCTTGCTAAATTTCGATTGCTGAAAATTTACAGAACTGAAATTACCTATCTGTCGGTCGTTGACGTGGGGGGACTTTTCAGAGGGTGGCGCAGCGCTTGTAGGTTCCGCCATCTGTTTCTCACCTGATCCACTAACGACCTCGTGCATTTCAGCTTCTTCCTGATTATGTCCCTATATCGTCAGCAAGCTGAAATTTACACTACCGATATCCTCATGTATATCCTGCTCTACAATTGTCTCACAGATGAAAGACTCATTCCCCATCTGGATTTCCTGGAATTTTGCTTCCACTATCAAGGGAGGGTCTGTTAAAACATAAGGCTCATTATCGGGCCAATTGACAACGGATTCGACTGTATTGCTAATTTGAGAAGTAACCACTTCTACACAGGAAAACTGTAATAAGAAGTTTGGTTCTTCACATGCCACATCGTCGGATGATATCAAAGCAATGGGCCTAATATCGGACCAATCCATAGCAGATCCCATTGCATCGCCATCCTGCGAATCAACTACCTCCATCCGTGAAAAATGCAACAATAAATTCGGCTCTGCATTTGAACCATCGATGTTTGAAACTAATTTGTGATTTTCCTCTACACAGGGAAAATCTAATAAAAAATTAGGCATGATACATAAATCATCAACATAGGAAATAGTCATATCAATTTGTTTTTCCTGGCACACGTCATTCGAAACCTGGAAGAAATTTAGGTGTTCGTTCGACATGCTATCGAACAAATTATTACAAGTATCTCTCGGCTCTACCTGGCAACTGCCTATCGATATGGATGGACTAATGGGAGAGAATTGCTGCTCCTCCCTCGCCTCATATCCAACCACATCGTATGTGTCAATAGACTGGCTGTCATAGGCCATGCCCATGGGTTGAGCGCCCCGTCTTATGTCTTGGCTGTGGAGAGAAGAACAATCAAAATAGCCCTCAAATTTTCTCTCTTATGGTGCCTCGTGGAACCCTGTAGGCGATTCTGCGGACGAAACCATTCTTGACAGAATGAGGTGTGATGGGAGGGTCTGCGAGGAATACGGCAGCGTGCCCCGGAATGTCGCTCTGCTACCTTGGATTCCAGGTCTTCCATGCAACGTTGCATCCCAGAAACGTACTGGGGGCGTCGCGGGAATGGAATTGATTCCATCGCAAGGCCTCATCACGGCAATGCAGAAATGTGGTGAAGGGCGATCCTGCCACCATAGACATTAACATTCCTGCACAGAGCCTGTCGCGCAGGGACGCAATAAACCGATCCCTGAGATTTTGGGATCGAGGGTACTGACCCTTCCCGGGTCTGAGCTGCAGTCACCTTCGCAAAAAGGCCAGCCAAACGATGAGAGTAGTCGAGGCACGACTCTCCAGCTCCCTGAGAGGACCAAAAAAAAACTGACAGCAGGGCCTGGGCGGACCTATTATCCCCAAAGACCCGTAGTAGACCAGCCAACAAAACTTCAGGATCTTGAGCCGTCATAAGCTGGATCTCCAGCTCCTCTCGAACAGAGTTCGAGACATGTTCCATTAGGGTGTCAACTTTCTCTTGACCCTGTAGGCCATAATAACGCCAGTATAGGCGAATGTCTTTCACAAATTCATCCACTGAAGGACCGTCGCGATCTCCAAATGTCCGCACGGACTTACAAGGCGGACGTGGGAAGTGACACGCAGCTTGTGGCAATGCTCGCACCTCTGGGCAGTATCCGCATCTGAAACTGAGGTTCAGACAGGACAGCAGCTGGGCGTGATGGCTCTGGAGGTGCAACCTCCAACATACCCTCCTCACACAATTTTCCACCTCTCGTATTTCTATGAGCCATCCTAAATATTCTGTAGTTGCGATTAGAAAATATAGCTCGAAAAATGGCGACCAGGTATATAATAGATACAAAAATTGAATATCCTTAAAAAAAAACGCTTAGTCCCCAAGCTGGAATTGATGCATATAAATTAAACAGTCTGAAAACAACTGATCCAGAACATAGTCATGCAAATAATGTGCAGTGAATGTATGTATATATATATAGAAACAAATACTCACATGAATCAAATAAAATCGTACATCACATGCAATTAGGCAAGAACACAGTATAACATCTTGAGATCCGTCCAAAGAATAGTTCTTGATCCACCAATCTCTTGAAGAATGTACGCCAGGCAGTCTATCACTGAGTAGACTAGACCAATTGATTCACAGATCCATAATGTACAAGAATGAAAGTTGTGTCCTTATGTAATCGATCAAAGGATGCAACTTGAGATAGAAGATCCGGTCGCCAAGTGGTTAAGAAGAGCCAATAAGGATTAACGCAGGGTCTAAGATGGTCGAGCGAAGAGTGAAGGTCTCTGAATTCTGGAGTCTAGACCGGGAAAACACACCGGTCTCCCAGTCGTAGAGACTGGCTAATACAAGTTTGTAGAGGTTGATTGAAGAGGCAAGACGTGGCAAAAAAAGTCAAAAAGTAATATGTACTCACACCACCTGTCTGGTCCACCTGGGCTGATGTTGTTTTACTCTGACATCACTTGTTGTAGGGGTGGTCCCCTTATGACAAACCATGTTATTTTTGAGTGTCAGGATGGCCGTGGTATGACAGTAGTGTGTAGGGTCTATCCCTACTGACGACCTTTAATTGATGATTGAAGTAGATAGCCCACCCCTATGCCGACGTGAGGAGACCACCATTGATTGTTGATGGCTAATATTGGGTGGTATGCCCATTGTCGTTGGAGGCATGTTTGATTGGTATCCCTGCCTTCATGTCAGTAGTGGTTCTAATTTTATGTCAGGATGGTCGCAGCTTGATTGTAATGGTTCTCGGTCTCCGGTTTATGGTTGATGGAGTAAATCTCTTTCTTGATGTGTATATCATCTTCACTTATCATTTCATTTATAATGATGATGATGAGAGCATGTTCCCTTTATTATATTTCATTCCTCTGTACGTGTTGTCCTGCCATATATCCTCTCCTATTTGTATTCCTCCTTCAGTACATTTTTTTGTCCTGTCATTGTATATGCTTTCCTGACGTGGATGATCCCTCTGTTAAGTTATTTAACCAATTGTAATTAAACAGTACTCATTCCAAGACGACACAACATAGTGGACAACCATGTTATTTTATCAACTCAGATATTTATTGATGTATCACAGACATAGGCAAACACGTCTGTTCATGTCGAATGCATTTCTTGGTCTCTCTTTGTTTACTAATTGTTCCTAGCAACTGTTACTAAACCGTCACTATTTTACTACACAAAAGCGTCATGTTTCGTAGTTATGTGTTGCACTTCTACATAGAGAGTACAACACATAGTCTCAACTATTAAATAATCTAATTATACTACACTAACTATCTGGCTAACTGTCCATTCCTCCGCTGCCATCTGGGGAACTATGACAGTTACAAACATTATTTTTCGATTACCAACCCGCAATCCGACATCTTGGATGCATCCCCGCTCTAGGAACTGGCACCTTATTTTCTATGTAATTGTCAGAAGAAGAGATAGGCAGGATGTGTATGTCACCAAGTTCATGTGTGGTGCCGAATGCTGGATCACCTATTGTCTTATTGTGTCTAAGCTAAATATGCATATCATACCCGCCAGGCGTCCCCAGGGGAAGACAACTCACATAAGATTAGATGTCAGCAAACTAAAGAATGTTAACTTCAGGCAAAAGCTGGTAGACAAACTAGAAGACTGTCTCCAGTCAATTCCGCTAGACAATAAAAATGTGGAAACAAACTGGACAACCCTAAGAGAATCTATCTATGACACTGCTACAGAGATCCTGGGCACCGAAACCAAGAAACATAACGATTGGTTCGACGAAAACTCTGTGTTAATAAAACAAATGATGCCTGAGAAATCCAACCTTTATAATGCTCTTCAAAATGATCCTAAATCGTCATCAAAGTAAACCACATTGAACAACTTGTGCAGATCCATCCAATGTAAACTACGCCAGATACGTGACTCATCGCCGAGTAGCAAGGCAGAAGATATTCAGAACTTTGCAGAAAGACATGACCTAAAGAGCTTTTATCATGCACTTAAGGGCTCATGCTACAGGACATCTCAACTTTCTTATCTCTCAATAAAATTAGGTGATACAAAGCAGTTACTACTAGAGTGGTATAAAATGAAAATTTATATATCTTTCGCATTAATAAATTATCGGGTTGCCATGGAAACAGCAGCCATCTTGGATTGTAAACAATGTCGTACGATCTCCAAGCAGAGTGAAATAAATAACAATAGCAATATTTTTCGACTGCACAGCCTAAATATACCAATATTCTGCCCGCTGAGAACTTTAAATTGTTCTGTAACATGTAACTGATCTCTGGGGTTGCAACGAATAAGACCTACCCAATTCACGGCCAAAAATAGAACCCACTGGCTCATTAAAAATTCATATACATTTATTTGCTTGAGAAAGGTGGATTTTCTGTTGTCTAGTCCCTTCAATATTAATAGATATATATCAGGGCCAAATCTCATATTGCTATCTTGAAGATTTCTTTTGCCGTGGAAAACGTACATTACCCACAATAAGGAAATTTACAAATAGGAGAAAACTGCATTTAAAAAATGTAATGTGAATTCAGTCTAAGTTGTCATAGAAATCGTCTGTTATAGCATACAGTCATTGCCTAGCCTAATTAAATCTAAAATATTTGTTAGTACTCAGATCAAGCTTTACAACGATATATAACACGATTTGGTTTATTGAACTTCATATATTGTATCTAGGGACCAAACAAAGACAATTGTAGACATTTTCTATCAATAATTTTTAGAAGGTAGTGTCGTCAAAAATAATTTTGATTAATATTTCATGATCACAAATAAAAACTCTTTGCGTAATTCGATAGTAGAGATGCAATGCTAACATAATATGATGAATTTCAAAATCGATATCTGGAGGCTAAATCACCCGATCGTCATGGCATGGTGCCGTCAAAAGCGGTTGACGGTCCAACATCACCATCATCATTCCCTCTCATTAGCTCAGATGGAACCACATTGCTGACAGATAAGGAAACCATTCTCCTACGCCGGAGTGAGCAGTTCAGCAGCATCATAAATCAACCATCATCTATAAATGACATAGCCATAAACCGCCTGCCTCAAGTCCCTATAAATGACGCATTAAATGAAACTCTAACTCTAGAAGAGACAAGAAGAGATATTTCTCAGATTTCTAGCTGCAAGGCTCCCGGTGCTGATTCAATTCCTGCAGAGATCTACATAGAGGCGTACAATTTTCATTGATAAGCTCCATATTATCTTCCAACAAATATGGCAGAGTGAAATCATCCAACAAGAAATGAAAGATCCATCTATATAAACGAAAAGGAAACAGACATGATCGTAACAATCATCAAGGCATCTCCCTACTATCGCAGGGATGATATTTGCCAGAATCGCTTGAACGCCTCACGGCTCATCTTGGCCGAGGACTCTTGCCCGAAAGCCAGTGTAGATTCCGTTAAAATCGTGGGACCACAGACACGGTATTTGCGGCAAAGGCAACTGCAGGAAAAAATGTCAAGAACAACATCGTGACATATACAAAATGTTCTGCCCGCCTGCCTAGCGTGTTCGTAACGCGTTGGACTACGAGTGACAAGTCCTCTGTGAGTGCGGGTTCAATTACGCGGACTGGCAGAAAAGCCACATATTCCCCAGATCTACGGTGTTCGTGGCACCGAACCGAAGGGTTACGATGTCCATGACACCGAGCCAAAGAGCTTTCAGCTCAAGTGCTTCTGGATCGAAAAAAAAAATAAACAACGTTCATCGACTTGACCAAGGAGTTTGATACGGTCAGTAGAGATTGTCTCTAGAAGATCATGGCTAAATATGGCTGTACTGAAAAACTCATCAAGATTGTGCACCAACTACATGAGGGGATGTATGCTAGAGTGCAGGACCAAGA
This sequence comes from Arion vulgaris, assembly GCA_020796225.1. Taxonomy (NCBI): domain Eukaryota; kingdom Metazoa; phylum Mollusca; class Gastropoda; order Stylommatophora; family Arionidae; genus Arion; species Arion vulgaris. The sequence goes on from CM036768.1 coordinate 42,291,346, forward strand.
CGAGCTATCAGAGCCATTTCCCTTCCTGAACGGAGTCAAACAAGGATGTGTGATTGCACCAACTCTGTTTAGCATTATGTTTTCTGCCATGCTGACCGATGCATTCAGAGATGGAGATATAGGTGTCAGCATCAAGTTTCGTACAGATGAAAAAACGTTTCAACCCAAGGAGACTTCAGAAAAAAAAAACCGTAAAGTCTGATACCATCAGTGATCTCTTATTTGCTGACGACTGCGTCTTCACTGCCAACACTGAGGCAGATCTCCAGACTAGCATGGATAGATTATTACACGCCTACTCCAACTCCGGGCTACCATCAATACAGAGAAATTTAAGTTATGTACCAGTCAGCACCTGGAAAAGTATATGTCGAACCAAATACCAAATATTCCAAAAAGTGTCAAGAAACTGAAAGTAGTGGACAGATTTACTTATCTTGGAAGCACACGGTCCCAAAATGTCACCATAGATTAATAAATAAAAACCAGAATCTCTAAAACTAGCAGCGCCTTTGGCAGACTACATAGAAACGTTTGGCACAGATGTGGTGTTGGCCAAGCCACAAACTAAAGGTTATATCGAGCTGTCGTGCTCCCAGTCCTTATTCACGCATGCGAAACATGGACTGTATATCAGAGACACGCAAGGAAGGTAAATCACTTTCACACAGTCTGCCTCAGAAAAATAATGAACATCAAATGACAGGATATGGGGAAGCTAACAAACAGGTTAAACAAAACATAAGAAGGGATAAAATAAAATATATAGAGGAGTTGGCAGGAGAAGCAGAAGAAGCAGCAGAAATAGGAAATATGAGGGACCTGTATAACATCACAAGGAAGTTAACAGGAAAATACAAACAATCAAGTGGCCTTATAAAAGACAAGAGAGGCAAAGTAATTAGCAACACTAATGAACAAATGGAGAGATGGAAAGAACATTTTGAAGAACTGCTTAATATGCCAAAACCGCAGGTCCCACCGGAAATAGAGCCAGCTGAAGAGGAGTTACAAATTAATTGTGAAAGACCAAGTAAAGAAGAAATAATGAAGGCCATAGAAAATGTAAAGGATAGGAAAGCAGCAGGGCCAGACAACATTCCAGCAGAGGCCATTAAGGCAGATAAAGATACCTCAACAGAGCTACTATACAAATTACTAGGTAAGATGTGGGCGAGAGAAGAGATACCAGTAGAGTGAAAAGAAGGTCACTTGGTAAAACTGCCAAAGAAAGGAGACATGCAAGAATGTACGAACTATAGAGGGATAATGCTACTATCAGTGACAGGCAAAGTATTAAACAGGATTATACTCGATAGACTTAAAGAGGCCATAGATAAACAACTGAGAGAAGAACAAGCAGGGTTCCGTAAGAATAGATCCTGCACAGACCAGATAGCTACACTGCGCATTATAGTGGAGCAAAGCTTGGAGTGGAACTCGCCACTATACATAGGTTTTGTGGATTATGAAAAGGCGTTTGATAGTCTGGATAGGGAATCATTGTGGAAACTATTAGTACACTATGGAGTTCCACCCAAGATTGCAAACCTAATAAAGAAAACGTATGAAGAAATGAAATGCAGAGTCATACACGAGGGCCAACTGACGGAACTCTTGAGATAAGAACAGGGGAGAGGCAGGGATGCTTGTTATCACCATTCCTGTTCTTGCTGGCCATAGATTGGATCATGAAATCAACAACGGATAACAGAGGGGAATACAATGGACACTTGTGAAACAACTGGAGGACCTGGATTTTGCAGACGATCTGGCTTTGCTGTCTCACAACCACGCACAGATTAAAGACAAAATGAATACCCTAAATAATAAGTCTCAACAGCTAGGTTTGAAAATACACAGGGGGAAGACCAAGGTCATGAGAATAAATGCAAAAAGCAAGAGGGAACTTTATTGCATTGAGTAAGATATGGAAGGCAAGGAGATCAAAACAAACACAAAACTGAGAATTTACCAGTCAAATGTGAAGTCAGTGCTGTTCTATGGCTAGGAAACATGGAAGACCACAAAGGAAACTATCAGAAAACTGCAGACCTTCGTAAATGGATGTTTAGGTAGGATAGAGGGATTGAGATGGTATGATAGATTACAAACGAGGAACTCAGGGAGAGAACAAAGCAGATACCAGTGGAGAAGAGCTCAGGAAGAGACGCTGGCGATGGATAGGACATACATTGAGAAGACCGACCAGGAAGCATCGCAAGACAGGCATTGTTTGGAACCCGCAGGGAAGAGGAGTGGGAAGGCCTAGGCAGACGTGAGAAGAGAGTTGGAGGCGGATATAAAGAGGATAGGAAAAACATGGAAAGAATTGGAAGGGATGGCAAGAGAGAGAAGAGATGGAAGAAGTTTGTTGAAGACCTGTGCTCGATGGGGTTGAAAGGTGAAAGGAAGGAAATGACAGGATATGATCCCAGACACAGAGATCCTAAAAAGAGCTGCTCTTTTCAGCATCTATACAATATTGATGCAGTCCCAGACAAGATGGGCAGGACATGTGGCTCGAATGCCGGATTCCAGAATACCCAAACGACTCTTTTATGGTGAGCTGCTTAGCGGTAAACGCTCACAGAGGTGAGTCACAGATACAATCAAGAACTCGATGAAATACTTTGACATAGATGTCAACAACTGGGAGAATGTTGCTCAAGACAGATCAGCCTGGCGCACATCTTCGACACGGTTCTTCGACCTCGAGGCAGGTAGACAGCACAGATGGAACAAACACGTCCAAATAGAAAGGCAACAAAACTTCCCACAAGTGCAAGTATACCTTGCCCACATTGCAAAAGAACAATTCAAGCACGCATCGGGCTCACAAGTCATCTACGCACACACAGACAAACATAACGCAACTACATTCCCTTGGATGAAAAATTGTGTTGTCATCATCACTCGTGATGGACGAGCATCATCATGTTTCAATGTCTGTGTTGTTATCGCTAGTTTAAACTATAAGATAAGTAAGTTTTTATTGTACCACGTTACCAAATGAACTGAAGATTGCAAAATTCAGTGTCAGTTTGTGCAATCCGATGTTAATTGTGTCTATACTCCACCTTTGTGATTACCATATATTCCGTCTGTATCGTTAAAGTCTGACAAAACAAGTAGGGATTGTTGATTGAAGTTACCCATGTATTGTGTCAGTAACAAAACTGACATATGTTTCTAGCTTAACATTTTCTCACAAACCAGACAAGCACTATTATTCTAGTATTTCTCATCTTTAGTTCATGATGTCATCTCTTGCCATCACATAATAACAAATTGGTATGTGTCCCAATTGGACTCAGTTTTTACATGCTATTGACCAATTAGAACAGTTTTTTCAACAATATCCATGTCCTAACATTACTATAGTCAGAGAGGGAGACCAAGGAGAAGATAAGTTCAGGATGTCATAGACGAGCTGGCTATGACTGTGGCAGACGCCGGACACATTTCACAGGGCATGGGAGCTGCTATCATGTGGACCAAGCTCCGACAGGGCAAGAATAAAAACAATTACAGTATAAATCAATTGAAACAAAAATGTAAATGATTATGTGAAACAAAGAATACACAATATATATATATATTACTGACAAAATTTAAATAATATAATTTGAAAGAGATGAAACACAAAAACTATATGAGATTCCGTAATATACAAAAACAATACAAAACTTGCCGGATCGCTAACTTTGATGTTGAGTTTATTTTATCTTATTCAATGCATCTTCAGTTCCACAATTTATAAAGTCAAATGAATAAGTCAAACACGTGACCAGGTGAATAATAAATGTGAGGATCCATGAGTGAACACAATATATATTTTAAATAATAAAATTACTGATACATAACTATACTGTAACATGTATATATATAAGTATTTTAAAATATTGGTTTATAGTTACTTTATATCTTGTAGATGTACTGATAATAATGTTTTATGTAACAAAACAATGTATTTCGTTTCTTTCTTTTCTCGGTTCTATATTACATTTATAATATATAAACATATACGTGCTTTTGATTATAAGTGTTAGAAGCGTCATCCGTCGTATATCATGGACAGAGAACAGAACAAATATCATGGACAGAGAACAGAACAAATATCATAGACAGAGAACAGAACAAATATCATAGACAGATAACAGAACAAATATCATAGACAGAGAATAGAACAAATATCATGGACAGAGAACAGAACAAATATCATGGACAGAGAACAGAACAAATATCATGGACAGAGAACAGAACAAATATCATAGACAGAGAACAGAACATATATCATAGACAGAGAGAGACACATATCATAGACGAGCAGAACAAATATCATAGACAGAGAACAGAACACATATCATAGATAGATAACAGAACAAATATCATAGACAGAGAACAGAACAAATATCATGGACAGAGAACAGAACAAATACCATGTACAGAGAACAGAACAAATACCATAGACAGAGAACAGAACAAATATAATAGACATAGAACAGAACAAATATCATAGACAGAGAACAGAACAAATATATCTATCCAGAAAGAACTCAAACTCAAAGCAAACTGGATGATGCAACAAATAAAAATAATATAATTCAAGTATTATGAACATATAAAGAGACACTAACGGCTGGAGAAGACCATCATGTACGGAGTCATACATACACAGAGGATGACCACAGAGAAGATGAATTCAGGTTGTAAGTGATGGTTTGAGGCATGACAGCTGCAGAGGAACATACAGCATATGATAGAGATTAATTTCGAACGACTGTTATTGTGGTAAAGTTCTGATCAGGACAACCTATTTGAAGATGATCTTACCATTATTTGTTGTCATATGCAGTTATTTTCTGTACTACTTAAATTTTTTTTAAGTATACCCATAGCAAACATATTATGAAAAACTTGCATTTGTCACAGAAGTTGTGCACGTGAGATTTGTCCCCTTTTTGGATCTCTCCCCCTGAGATGTCTCACTTCTGAGATTTCTCCCCCTGAGATTTCTGCATGTAAAATTACACTATCTGACTTATGTTTCTATAGTGACATTTATTCAATACTGATGTAATCAATTGTTTGTTTACTACGAGAAGGCTGTGTACGGTATCCTTGCGTCACCGACAGCTGAAGAGAACTGCATTTCGTATGTGTCCACAGTATTCACATATGTTGTGTACCGTCTGTTATACATTAATAAACATCCCTCGGAGGAAATCAAACAGGTAACTTGTAGACAGACATAGCATTACTGGTTGTTATGTATAGTTTAGGTTTCATTAACAACTCTTATATCTAATGTATGTTGTTGCTGTGAAAAATATATATTGAAGTATCTTGATTGTGACATGTCTTTTAACAAGAAACATATCATAAGATAGGAGACAGACAATGATAGTTCCCATTTGACAGAAGAAAGGTAGCAGAAAGGAATTTCACGAAATGTAGAGAATATCGCTACTGTGTACACAGGAAAATGTGTAAAAACTAAGAAAAAGTATGTGCTATATCATCGAGCCACAGTTTAAAGACTCACAAATTTCCGGAAAACAAGCTGTACCCACGAATATTGCCATCAAGCAGTTAGTGGAAAGAAATATTGAAATTATGCCCTTTAATAGTTATGGAGAGACTGTTGAATTTAGCCCTTTAAAGTTAGTGGAGAGACTGTTGAATTAGCCTTTAATAGTTAGTGGAGAGACTGTTGAATTGCCCTTTAAAGTTAGTGGAAAGAACTAGTTGAATTACTCCTACACATTCGCAAGTGGAGAGGACTCTGAATTAGCCCTGTAATAAAGTTAGTGGTAAATACTGTTAATACCCTTAATAGTTAGTGGAAAGAACTGTTGAATTAGCCTTTAATAGTTCAGTAGGAAGACTGTTGAATTAGCCCTTTAATAGTTAGTGGAGATGACTGTTGAATTAGCCCTTTAATAGTTAGTGGAGATGACTGTTGAATTAGTCCTTTAATAGTTAGTGGAAATGACTGTTGAATCTGATACAAACCTACACATTTCGCACGTGGGTCAGAACCGAGTTCTGCCGCCTAGATAATAAAAGGTTATTAAAATGTGGTTTAAACTATGGAGTTAATGACCACTTAATTAAACGATGTAAGAGTCTCTATAGAAACATCTAGTGTACAGTTAGAAGAAACACTGGTCTAGCAGAAATGTTCCACGTTAGCTCTGGAGTAAGACATTGATGCGTAATGTAACTATTTCTGTATACCACATATGTCGACTAAAACTGTAAAATAGCTAACACCAGTGATGACAAGAAACAACTATAGGGCACTCTAAGACGATTCTCTTTTTTCCGACGATAAGTCAGTCATATACACAACAGGTGAACAGCTATAACAAAACATTAACATGCTCCAATTAACATGCAATGAATACAACATGAGAATAAACATTGACAAAGAATGTGTAATGACACTCAGTAGAGAGAAAAACATTCCACTATCTCTATCTACAAACAAAATTAAAACAAGTTAAAAACGTTTACTTGTCTAGGAGAATTTCATTCAGCAAATGAAACAATAACTTCTCTCGCGATCCCGGCCTAGACTGATGAATCAACTTTTATCATGAATTTTACCGTGTTTTTAAGGGACACCGTTACTCCGTACAGCTTCTTGCGAAGCTCTGTGTTTTGATGCAAGGTTTCTTTTCTTATGCCTGCTATCAGTTGACAATCTTGCATAAGGTGCTCTGCCGTCATGTCCGCCTTTTGCAGGGGCACAGGCTAGTTGTGCCAATTTTAAATTTGTGAAACATGTGGGCGCGGGACTTGCTGTGGCCGGTACGGAGGCGAAGTATGGCAACTTGTTCACTACGATATAGACCATAGTACCCGTCGCTGTTGTTGTGCTGAGGATGGTCTTTTGTCCATTTGTCTCTGTAGTGCCAGCCGATGGTTGTTCTGGCTACCTCATAACTGATCTCGAGATCAGTCTGAGGTAGTCGCCCTTCTTCTTTAGCTATCTTGTCGGCGTGTTAATTAATTTTCGCTTATATTGCAGTGTGATGGGATCAGTCTGATTGACGGTGCGTTTGAGTATGTACACTAATGCATCAAGGGTCGCTTCGAGCTTATTTAGCTCTGTTTGGGTTCATAGGCTCATGGCGGCAATATGTGCCAGGATTAGCGAATGGGCGCGCTAACCAAGACCCTGTCCCCACCTCCAAGTGGTAACCCTGAAACAAACTCAGGTTCCGGTCTGGCTAAGGAGGGCAGGGATCAGGAGACCTACAGGTAGTGGTAGTAGTGCAAAAACGGAAAAGCAATTACAGGGACCTAAAATCCCTGAACAAGCACGCATCTCCTGGCCGATGTCCGATAAAATATGCCCAAGATCAAAAGTACGAGTCAGCAGCGTACGAGCGTCCGCGAACAAGACAGTGGTGGAATTGCAAACACAGAAAAGTAAAGCAGCAGGGTCCGGAAATCCCTGAACAACGCACACATTTCCAGGCCGAAGTCCACTAAAATATGCCCCCAAAAGCCGAGACATGAAGTTACACTCGACGCCATGTCCACATGAATATCGTGGTCGTACCAGCTTCCCAGCAGATGGGAAAGGCTGTATGCGAAGGAATGAGAGGTGCATTCTGAGCTGCGAAACTCGGAGCCATGAGCACAAAATGAGCATATGTCGTGGCACTCTCGATGCACGGCAAATGTGGTACATCAGGCGACGGTGGCACAAGGGAAGATTACGATAAAACTCCGTATATGAGGTCGAGAGCGGATTAAGATACTGAATAAAGTTGTCCGATCGAAAAACCTAAAGTTACGGTCTAGCGCCTTACGAAACTGCACTACCTGAGACAGCCGGGCAGTGTACGATTGTTCAACATCCCCGGAAATATCAGGGCGGGTAATGAACGGCGAGTGCAAAATCTAAAGTTGCGCTGAAAGCACCGGATGAAACGACCCATACATTATAATGTGAGGCGCCCCAGCCCAGGGTTTCCCGGACCAAATGACAGAGCCAATGCAAATTGTTTAGTGCCGACCCGAACGTCCATAAAGCGTCCCAGGACTCTGTTTTCTTCGCAGAGATCCACTGATGCCTTGTAGTTTTGGTTGGGGACAACCAAAGGTTAGCGGAGAAAACCGTAAACAAAACTAGACGGTAGGCGAACCAAGCAGTCCATTAACAAAACATGTAAAGCTGGGTGGATGGCGCTCATCAGCCTGGGAGGGCAGGTCGTCTAATGGTCGCTGTCCTGAAAGAAAATAGCAACCCTCTGCCTTGTGGATTCTGGCTGGGGACAGTCAAAGGCTAACGGAGAGCGAACCCAGTAAACGTTGGTTGAAATCGGACACACGGCCGAAAGACAAGCAACTGAGCTCCAATTGGCACTGAAAGTTGGGAAGTAGCTACCCATGCTAAGGCTGCTTGGCCAAATTTTATCATGAATATATTTAATATAGAATCTCGATTTGGTGCTACGCATGCGGAGATCAGTCGGACAGGACGAGTGCCGGGCCCCATACCTCGAAGGTGTCCGTTTTTTGCTACCGACAGTCCTCATCCTCCAACTCGGCAAAGCAGCGAGCGAGGCCCACAGGAAAAAGCTACTGGCCCGACACGGTCGAGAACTGGCCAGAGACGATTAAACATTTGGCCATGGAATGCCGAAGGTATTCATCACAAAAGCAAGCACTCGCAATAAGACTTGCAGAAGACAAAATTGATGTTGCGTGCATACAAGAGACCCATATAAATGCACAACATAGATTCGGGATTAGAGGTTACCACACCTTTAGACTAGACCGAGAAGGGCACAAGGGTGGAGTCCTCACCCTAATACGGAACGGCATTCCAGCAAATCAAGTGGATGTAACCACAAGAAGCGCCGGCGCAGTAGATATCGTAGGCGTACTAATTACATGTGAAGAAATGCAGATTATCCTGTATAACTTATACTGCCAAGTGATATCTCGCTGTCACTCGATGCAATGAGTATCAATGATACAGCATGCATGGTGGTAGATTATTTCAACAGCAACTCAGAAAGGTGGGGCTACGTCGAAACGAACAGCAGAGGCGTAGAAGTGGAAGACTGGGAGATAGAAAACAACCTGTTCCTCATCAATGCCTAAGACGACCGCCAACCTTCTACTCGAGAAGGTGGCATACGACTAGCACTCCAAATCTGGCTTTCGCAACAAGTGACCTCTCCACAAAACATTACGCACGATCACAATGCAACTCGTGATAGTGACCATAGCCCATCAAACTCTAAGTAGACCTAAAATTGGTACCTGAGCCCACGGTGGAACTACAAGAAAAGCAAATTGGAAAAAGTACGGGCACTGACAGATGCCAATGTTGACAGCATCAACATGCATGAAAAGAAACACATGCCATCCGTGGCAAGGAAACTCTCACAATCAATCATGAAAGCGGCACGGAAACCATTCCTAGAGGCGCACGGAAGGATTACAAGCTATACTGGACAGAAGAGGTTCAGAAGCTTGAAAACGACATTGAATTTGCAAGGAGTGAGGCAGAACAGGCATAGTCAGTAACGACCAATACTGCTTACAAGGCGGCAGCAGCTAAATACAACTGAGAAGTCAAACGATCAGCACGATAGAGTTGGGTTGATAAGACCGAATCCCTGAACCTTGATAGGGACAGCCATAAATTGTGGAAGTTTGCAAAAGCGCTGAGTGACGAAAACACCATCCTATCTCCAATAGTCCTCGAACAAGACAAAAAGATGTCGTCGGGAAGGAAAACCGCAAACATTGTAATGTAAAAATATGCCGAAGTCAACAGAGTAAGAATAGCAAACGAGAAAGTCGAGGACACTAAGAGAACACTAGCGAGAGCCCTGCAAGGCGAGACAAGAAAAGCTGATAATCACCTAACGGATACATTCACCAGTAATGAGTTAGAAGAGTCATTAAGGGAGCTGAAGCTCAGAAAGTTGCCCGGAAAGGACGAGATAACAAATGAGATGCTTAAGAACTTGGGTACTAGAGCAAAAGCAGCTCTACTGGCCGTCCTAAATATGTCGTGATGAACAGGCATAGTACCACGAGAACGGAAGGAAACGATCATAATAGCCATCCTTAAACCAGGCAAAAATTTACTCGACCCGGCGAGTTACAAACCAATCTGCCTCGTAAGCTACACGGGCGAACTCATGGAACGCATGGTGAACAAATGGCTATCTTGGCACTCGGAAAGCAAAGGGCTTCTCATCGTACAACAGGGAGGCTTTCGGAAGCACCAATCTACAGAAGATCAAGTAACCTATATCGCCCAGGAAATCGAGGATGCTGTACGAGAAAAGACACTGGCAGATTTGATAGATATGGAGAAGGCGTCTGACACGGTCTGGAAAGATGGACTAAAACTGAAACTCCTCACCCTCGGAAAAAAAGGAAGAATGTACAAATGGCTTGATCGATCCCTAGAGAACAGAACAGAAAGGGGTTTTAAGTTCAGGGTACACTAGCAAGAAGGCCACATTAGAGCAAATTTCCCAAAGCGGGGTGCTCTCGCCAAATTCTTTCTAATCTATGTCAATGATATAGCTACAGGCCTACCAAAGCGAGTCCCTCTGTCATTATGCCAGCGACCTGGAAATATGGGCTAGGAAGAGTCAATGCCCATAGCAACAAATCGACTGCAAGTTACGTTAAATAACCTGGAAGTTTGGTAAAAAAAGTGGAATATGAGCAACACCTTCTAAAACTACTTCACTGTGTTCTCCCAGAAACAAAAAGAATCAACAAATTAAGCTTAAAGTCAAGGCAAGATCTTCCAAAGAAAAGATCCCATGCCTTAGTCACACTCGACGAAAACTGACTTGGTGACCAACGAAAATGCTACGGCAAAATCGAACACAGGTTCACGATAATGAGCAAACTTGCAGGCTCCACTTGAGAAGCACACTCAGAGTCCTCAAAACATTTCTCTGGAAGGTGCGATCGGACCTGGATTACGACATTGCAGCGGGGAGTGATGCATCCTACAAGCAATTCGCCAAAGTGAAATAGTCAGAATCGTGCAATGCGCTTTTCCAGGAGCCATGAAGTCTACGCCTATCAAGGCAATGGAAACAATCACAGGCACCCAACCAATGGCAGATCGAGGGACGAAAAATCTTGGTGTTGGTGAAAAACTTCCTAAATTCCCACCCTATGTAGAAATAATGAACGGATTCGGAAGGGAAGGGTACAGAGGACTAGCTTCGCAAAAAAATGCTAAGCACTGACGCAGAGCTCCGGCCCTACAAACTGCAAAGTCAAATCAATCCCGGCAACCGATAAGTGCCCGCCGTGGAAAACCAATATGCGGAACAAGGAATCAATCCCAGGCATACTAAAAAAAAAGGCCAGCAAAAAATCTGCGAAAGAAAAGTAGCAACAGAACAGCACATAACAACCAGTACCCTGAAAGTGGTGGATCCACTGTATACTGATGGAGCGGCAAAGAACGCAATCAGCGATGGCGGATGGAATGGTGTTTGAACTCTCAAAGAAAGAAATGGACACAAAAGGGGATTGCCACAGGAAAATATCAAATAACTCCCGGGGCAGAGGCAGGGGCAATAAGAACAGCGGCCGAAATGATCCTGGGAAGAGGCACATCCCGCAACAAAGTCGTAATATTCACCGATGCTCTATCGGTCATCACGACACTAAAAAGTGTCGACAAAACAGAGCTGAATGAGCTCAAAACGGACCTCGATGAACTAGGGCACTCACTCAAACGCACCGTCATTCAGTGGATCCATCACATTGTAATGTAAGCGGAAACGAAACGCAGGCAAACTGGCTAAAGAGGCGGAGACTACCTCAGACTGATCTCGAGATCAGTTATGAGGAACCCCAGAACAAATCGGCTGGCACTATACAGACAAATGGTCAAAGACCATCCTCAGTATAACAACTGCGACGGGTACTGGCCTGTCACGCGGGGAACAAGTTGCCATCCTCCACCTCTGTTCTGGCCTAAGCTCCGCGCCCACATGTTTCACAAATTTAAAATAGGCACAACTAGCTTGTGCCCATGTAAAAAGGTGGACATGACGGCAGAACACGTTCTGCAAGATTGTCAACTGATAGCAGGTATAAGAAAAGAAACAGGCCCCCTTAACACAGAGCTTCGCGAGAAGCTTTACGGAGGAACGGGTCACTTAAAGCATGATAAAATTCATGATAAAAGTTGGTTTATCAGTCCAGAAGAGAGAGCTCTGTTTTGCCTCCCTTTTGAGTGCCGTGATGACCGAAAGAGCATCGGTGAATATGGACGACTTTGTTGCAAAGGGGTGCCTCTTCTCTCTAGGATCATTTCGGTCTCGTTTCTTATTGCCTCTGCCTCTGTCCGGTATTATTTGGTATTTACCTGTGGCAATCGCTTTGTGACCGTCACTTTCTTTTGGGATTTTAAGCCTATTCCTTCTCCGCCGTCGCTGACTGCGCCTTGCCGCCCGTCAGACACTATCACTTACAGGGTATTTTCCTATGTATTTTTCTGTGGCCGATCTTCTTTCAAATTTTCTTGCTGCCCTTTTTTAGTATGCCTGGGATTTTTTTCCCTTTAGTTCCGGCATTTTTTTCCAGGGCGAGCACTTATCGGTTGACGGATGATTTACTTCAGTTTTAGGACCGATGCTCTGCGTCAGTCTTTGCGTTTATGGCGAATCTGGTCCTCTGTATTCTGCACCTTCAGAATTTTTCATTCTTTCGTACAGGGTGGAATCAGCCGTTTAAGTTTTTCCCAGCTAGCCCCAAAGACCTTTCTGTCCTTCGTCAGCCATTTGGATGTCTGTGATTGTTTCCATCGCCTAATGGGCGGGGACTGGCTCTGTATAATGCGTATTGCGGTTCTGATTACTGCTCACTTTGGCAAATGCTTTTTGGGAATGCACTCTTCACGCTGCAATCCCTGCTCGGGAACCGGTCGTCTTTCAGGTAAGTTTTTTGAGGATCTGATGTTTGCTCCCCGGGATTCTGCGGTTGCGCATCATCGTGGCCTGTTCTTGCTTTTTCAGCATTTTCAATTGAGGCACGAAATTCGTCAGTATGACTAAAAGCCCCGTTGGGACTTGCCTATGGAAGATCTTCTCATTCATTTTAAGCAATTTTTGTGATTCTGGTGTTCTGAGAAAAACCCTGTGTAGGTTCTTAGAACGGTTTATGTTATAATTCCTTTGTTCCATACTTCAGGTTATTGATCGATTTGCTGCTATGGCATTGACTCTTCCTCGCCCATTTGCCGGGTCGTGCATCTGGAAATGTCTGTTTGATGGGAATATTGCTACGTCAATGACAAAGATTAGAAAGAAGTTGATGTTAGCACTCCTCCTTGGGACCCTCCTCTAATTCGCTTTCATGCTGGTGCTCCTGAACTTAAACCCCTTTTCTGTTCTGTTCCCTAATCGATCAAGCCATTTGTACATTCTTCCTTTATTCCGAGGGTGAGATTTCATTTTAGCCCATCTTTTCAGACCGTGTCAGACGCCTTCTCCATATCTATCAAAACTGCCAGTGTCTGTTTCTTTTCTTGAAACCATCCTCGATTTCCTGGTATAAGTTACTTGAGTTTCAATCATTCTTCAAAGCCCCTGCTGTCTATGAAAGCCGCTTTCAAGTGCCAAGATACAGTTTGTTCACCATGCGTTCATGAGTTTGCCGTAGTTTTACGAGGCTTTTTGGGTCTGTAACTCGCCGGTGCGATTTATTTCCTGGTTTAAGGATGTACCATTACCCTTCCCTTTCCATTCTCGTGGTACTATGCCTGCCCTCCACGACATTTTTAGGACAGCCATGGCTGCCTTTGTTCTAGTCCAGTTAACACCCTTTTTGTGACCCCGTCCTTCGGGCATTTTTCTGAACTTCAGCTCTCTTTGTGCCCTCTTCCTCTTACTGGTGAATGTATCCTTTAGTGACTATCAAATGTATCTTGGCACGCCGGGGAAGGCTCCCCTTTTTCTCTTTGTCTCCCTTTTCTTTTGTTATGCTTACTCTGCTGATTTAATCATATTTTTCTTTGGGAACTTTTGCAGTTTCCTTCAAGAGCACATCATTTATCTTGTTCCCGTCTGTTGGTGTCGTCTCTGTGTTTCATCACTCCGCGCTTTTGCCAGCTCCAATTTATGTCCGTCCTCTCAAGTTAGGGATCGGTCTATCAACCCAGCTCTTTCGTGCTGATCTTTACCTTGTTCTTGCCGCTGCCGCCATGTAAGTAGTATTGGTCGTTACTGTCTGTGTCTGTTCTGCGTCCCCCCTGCCAACTCAATATCGTTTTCAAGCTTCTGACCTCTGTGTCCAGTACTTGTAATCCTTTCGTGCGCCTCTAGAAATGGTTTCCGGTCGCTCTTGGATTGCCTCTTAAGTTTTTTTTGCCACGGATCACTTTTTGTTTTTTTCATGCATTTTGGGAAGTGCTCAACATTGGCATCTATCAGTGCCGGTGCTGTTTAAAATTGGCTTTTTTAGTTCCACCATAACCACATTTTGGGATCAGGAAAATCTTAGCTCTTTTGCATCTTAACGTGCCTATGGTCACTATCTCGGCTGCTTTGTGACCGTCGTACTGTTTTGGAGCTTCATTTGCGAAAGTAAAATTTGGGATGCTAGTCGTATGCCACCTTCTCGAGTAGAATTGGGGGATCGTCTGGACTTGATGAGGAACAGGTTGTTCCTATCCCCGTCTTCCACTTCTACGCCTCTGCTGTCGATTCGGTAGTCCATCTTTCTGAGTGGCTGTTCAAATCACCGACCACCATGCATCTGTCACTATAATCATTTCCTGGTGACAGCGAGATGTCACTTGCAGTATAAGTTATACAGAAGAATCTGCTTTTCGTCACAGTAATGAGGACCCTACGATCTCTGCCGCCGGCGCCTCACTGATTACTTTCTTTTTTCTTTGCTCGAATGCCGTTTCGTACTTGGGTGGACTCCAACTTTGTTGCCCTCCCCGTCAATCTGAAGGTTTGGTAACCTCTGACCCCGAATCTATTTTGGGGCATTTAGATGGGCCTCTTGTATGCACGCAAATCAATTTAGTCTTCAGCAATCTTTTGCGAGTGCCTCTTTTGTGATGAATACCTTCGGCATTTTTTTACAATGTTTTCGTTTCTGGCCAGTTCTCGACCGTGTCGGGCCAGTAGCTCTTTCCCGTGGGCCTCGCTCGCTGCTTTCCCGAGTTGGAGGATGGGGACCGTCGGTAGCAAAAAATGGGTCACTTTGAGGCATGGGGCCCGGCACTCTCATGGCCGACAATCGCCACAGGCTGCAACATATCGAGATTCTATACTAAACATATTCATGATAAAAGTTGGTCAAAGCAGCCTGCAGGGCTCTTCGCACTTCAGTGCCAATTGAGCTCAATTGCTTTCTTTCGGCCTGTGCCCGATTTCAACCAACGTTTACTGGGTTTGCTCTCCGTTACCCTGACGTCCCAGCCAAATCCACAAGCAGAATGTTGCTATTTTCTTTCAGGAGGGGACCAGACGACTCCTCCCGCTGATGAGCGTATCTACCCAGCATTACCTGTTTTGTTAATGGACTGCTTTCGCCTACCGTCCAGTTTGTTTGTTTACGCTAGTCTTTGATTGTCCCCAACCAAAGGTAAGGCAGCAGTGTTCCTACAAAGTGAACGTGTCCGGGACCTTTATGGACGTTCGGTCGGCACTAGGCATATTGCATTTGCTCATCGTTCCCTTTGATCCGGAAACGTGGGCTGGGTACCGCACGTCGTAATATATGGGTTGTTTCATTCGGGGCTATCAGCGAAACTTTAGATTTTGCCTCCTGGTCATCACCCCGTCCTGTATTTCCAGATGTTAATTGCGTGGACAATATCCCTCCCGGCTGTCTCAGAGGTTTCGTTGGCCTAGAACTCTTTGGTTTCCTCTGCAATTTCCAGTATTAGTCTCCTGGCCTCAATACAATTTTATCGCAATTTCCTTTGTGCCACCTCACCTGATGTCCACGTTACCGTGCATCGGAGTGCCACGGCACGCTGCAACTTGCGCTTTGGCTCGAGTTTCGCCCCGTTCATGATGCATTCTGATCCTTCGCATACGCCTTCCACTGCGGGAAGCTGATACCAATATTCACGTGAATGTGGCTCGAGTTTCACCAAGTCCGGCTTCGGGGATACACCCCTTTTCCCCATGAAGGGTCCCTCGGGGGAATTTTTTGTCGTCGCTCGTGCTCTGCGTTTCGTACTTTTTCTGGAACCTGGACATATTTTTCGGACTTCGGCCAGGAAATGGCGTTTTGAATTTCCCCTCTTTGTTTTTAAAAATTCCCTTCCACCTTGGTTTTTTTTTTCCCGGGACGCCGTTCGCTGCTGATTCGTCTTTTGAACATGGGCATATTTTATCAGACATCGAGGAGTGCGTGCTTGTTCAAGGATTTTTGCCCCTGCATTGTTTTTTGCCTTCACTAATACTTCTGGTATTCCCCCGATCCCTCCCCTTTAGCCAGCCCCAACGGTGTCGTTTCAAGGTCACCACTTGGAGGGGGGTGGGAGGGTCTTGTTAGCCCCTTCCAACCCGGCACATGTTCCCCCAAGCCTTTGACCTCTAAGAATAACTAATGCACTCCAAAAAAAGACACAATAAAGCAAATCATATCATATTACAAATGGCAGCAATTTTAAAATGCAAATATGTCACCATGAAAGCTAATTAAAAAAAAAAAAATACAAAATAAAATTTTTACAATATAATTCTGCGGACTTTATTCTATCAAAGCAGTACTGATCCCGTCTCAACATTAACCCAGCGTCTCCTGTCAGCGACAAATTTGCATATCTTGGCAGCCTCCTATCCAGATCAGCAAACATAGACTGATGTCAACAATAGGATATCCAAAGTCAGTACTGCGTTCGGAAGGCTGCGTGTCACTGTGTGGAGCAAGGAATAAGCGTAGCCACAAAGCTGAAAGTTTACCAGGCCATGTGTTACCATCCTGCTGTACCGCGAAACATGGACAGTGTATAGCAGACAGCAAAAAAACTAAACCACTTCCACACAAGCTGTCTACCAGAATATAAACATAAGCTGCCAGGACAAAATTACAGAAACCGAAGTCCTCACAAGAGCAAAGATCCCAAGCGACAACACCCTGTTGCAGAAGGCCCAAGAATGATGGACCGTCACGCTGCTGGATGCCTGATAAGCTCATCCCCAAACAGTTGATGTATGGCGAACTTGAAGGGGGGAGACGTTCAGCTGGTGGACAAAAAACGCTTAAAGACACTCTTAAATTGTCTCTGAAATGCTTCGATATTAGACAACACTGCTGGAATCCTTGCTCAACATCGCCAAATGTGACGCTGTAACAATAAAAGTAGAACCCGAATAGCTGAGAGTCATCGCGTTTTTGAGGCACAAAGAAAACTAGCTGCGCAAAAAGACCAGAACCACACCACACAACATTTCTTGCTTTTATCATGTATGCTCCCAACAATGGTAGGGAATTATGTTCTATGAATGAGCCTACAGTCATCTCTGCACATACCCCGAAAAGTGAAGCAGACACGTCTGAAAATGTTTCATATGGCTTGCGATGTACAACTATTATTATTATTATTATTCCATCAAAAAGATAATAATAGTAAGAGCATCATATTCCCAGTGGCAACATATGGATGTAGCATGGGTATTTTAAGAAGTAGAAAACATATAAATGTGCCTTTTGAATATAAGTGTTACAGAGGAGTATTTTGTATATGTGGGAAAAGATCAAATAGATCTTTCAGAAATAACTTAAAATCCAAGAAAAAACTTGATGTTACAAATAAGAAAGAAATTGAGATATTTTGGACACAACAAAAAAGACAAGAATGGCTGGAGAGGACCATCTGAAAGGGTCATGGAAAAGAAGAGAGAAACCCACGGTAGAATCAAGATGTAACTGATGACTTAACTTGACGCTGCAGGGGCCTATGAGAGAAGAGAAATTCCGGAGGACTGTTTGGGGTGGCAAATGTCTACTCAAGACAAGCTTTTGTGATGATTATTCATCAATGTCAAATCTTGACCTGACATCAAAGAACAGAAGAAAACCAGTCGACGGGAATGAAGTGTCTACGCAGAATGTTATGAGTATAAAGAAGAGACTGGTTTAGAAATGGGACATTATGAAAATAGGGAGGAACAAACAACATCAATACTGAATTAAATCAAGAAATAACAAGTTAAATGTTTCGGACACATAAGCAGATTATCAACAATGTGTCTTAAATTACAATCTTCTTCGATACAGTTGAATACTAAGCAATAGGTCTCCCCAAAAAGATGGACCACATAAATAACTGATAACTATTTATTAGGCACACAAAATACTGTTTTAAATTTCGTCTTATCCTGACGCTGTTGGAAAACATAATTTAAAGGGAAAAGAAAACAGAGATGCTTGTCTGAAATAAGAATGTCATTTATAGCATTGCTTTTTGTTCAATTGGCAAGATAAACAAAAACACAGATTGTCGGAGTGTTAAAGATGGATATGGGATATTTCCTACGGCTCATAAGCGACGACCTGTTCGTTGAAGACACAATCAGTGATGGGACATCTATACATTGTTTTAGTGAGGGTTTTATATCATTTGATATTTGAACATGGCTGAGGTGAAGAAATGAGAAGTGTGTGTTAACCAATGAGTTACAGGAAACATCAGCATCCATACTATTCGACACAGCTGAGGGGAGTAAAACACAAATGGGAAAATATTTTCTGGGCTTTAATTGTGATTCAATAATCAATAATGAATAAATAAATAAAACAGTGACAGGAGTAAGTGTAGCATGGCAACATTCATTCAGCTTGTAAACAAGAATAACAACAGAAAATTCAACTTGTAAAACAAAATAACAACAGAAACATTCAACTTGTAAACAAGAATAACAACAGTAACATTATCAATTAAAAAAATGTATTTAATAAATGTGTTTTATTATATTTGATTAAGAAATGAATATTAGAAAGACATTTACTTTTCATGTACAATAGAAATACAGAAATGCAATAAAATATTTGATACCAAGAAGTGACTAATGACGACGTGATGATGACGTGGTGAATCGAGTAATGGAAGAGTTATAATGATGAGTATGATTCTGTTAATCTTTAGGTAAAAGAGTTTATGAAGAATGTACATGCAGAATTTGATGCAATGCTTGATGAGCAGAACTGGCTGGATAACGAGACAAAAGCAACAATCAAAGAGAAGGTAAGAAGATGATGTTACTTTGTGAATGAAGACATTCTTATTAAGCTTTATGGGAAAAGTAAAACAACAACATGACCTAGGAAATGAAAAGACAACGGTGTCACCTATGATGTTTTGGTGTATTATTAGGATAAGGATTGAGTTCAGGATGTTGGAGAACTTCAGCAGAACTCGACATCATAAGTGGGAATGTAGAAAAGCGGGGCAAATGATCAATTTGATAAAGTCATTAGTGTCTCCCACTTTGTTGCCTTTATTGCAAATAAATATACTTTGGTATTACGACAATTAGTGATCCTTGTTCGTGCATAATCCTGATCGAGAAACGCAAAACATGGGGACACAGAGAATGCAAGTCCAGCTTTGCAGTATGCTACATGTGTGTGACGCTATCAGCAAGATTATTGCAGTAAAAGGAGAATCCTTGCAATAAACAGAAGAACTTCCCCAGCCCTTTATGGTGGAATTAAAAAGGGCACTGATGACTTTGGGTGACAGAGCAGCTAGTAAATTGTGACAGAAGACCAGAACGGTCACTAGCACAACAACCTGAATATAACAAGGAACTAAACAAGGACATGGGCAGAAAACTGTGTCAAAGGCATGAGGCATCTTCTAAGAGCGCTACATGAGACAAATTCTCAGCAGGTCGTACGCTGAAAAACTCCTGTCAACTTCTGAGATTTCACAATCGCATGAATGGTACTACCGACTAGATGTATCGGGATTTCAGAGCATAGCTTAACCTGGCATAAATCAATTGAGAATAAGTGTAAAGTTTTTCTCAGACCCTATATGCAGCAGACAAAGGAAAATGACGAGACCGAAGACATGACATTGAGGACCATTACAGAGCGTGCAGAAATTTCAGTCTTAGATGAGGAATTGTGTGCCACTGCTGGGAAATTGTCAGGGGAAACTGGAAAATTTCGAACATTTGCTGCAGGTAAATTTTGTCAATCGATATAAATATATTAACGAATTATCGAATGATGACATGTAGGACCTGGTCAAAGAAATCAGTGTCAGCATTCAGGACAGTGAGATCAAGGAGGCCTAGCTCCACATATACCTATTACCATTGCCGAAACCTAAAAAAAGATCACTTCCAGAAAACTTACCAAGTAATTATTGCAATGCAAAATACGATATGCAAACTTCTGGAAAAAAACGCAGCACTAAACTGTCTTGGACCTCGAACGTCGCCATATCTCTCCCAATCTTGGAGGGTTTCAGATCTGGTAAGGAAACATGGTGTAACGCTGCGGTCTTCGCCCATGGTGTCTTTTTTCTTTCTTCTTCTTCTCTCGTTCGTTCTTGACGGCCAATTTTATCATTCTATTTGTGATATATAATTGAACCCTGACAAGAACGTTTATTTTCCATTGTGCGATTATGCGTCTATAGTGACTAGGCCCGCCCACCCGATTTCAGTCAGCTGTTTATTTACTAGGGTAGCTACCCCAGGAAACGATCCATTATGCTGTATATTTTGGCTTGGATCTACGCTTTTACGATCATCTTTTTGCGCAGCCCTTTTTATGATCTGATCGATGGTATTTGGACGTCATCTTCTCCCTGTAGGATGATCGGTGTCCAAAAATATCGCCTAAACCAATGTTTGGGCTTGTACCAGTCCCGCCTTTGCATTACCGGGCCCTTTCTTTTTTATCCACGTAAGTTTTTTCCGGGTAGGAGTATTCTCAACCGTTTTGGGGCGCATGTCAGCACTTGGCACTTTACAGGTTTACTCTGCATTTTCTCTGTCCCCGAAAACACTAGACTGGGGCATCAGCTATTTTAGACAGTCGTTTCAATCGACCTAGCAACGCGGCTGAAATTTGCACTCGTCACATCACCCACCTCATGTCTTCCGGGAATGTTTGTTAAATGCAACAGTACCTTACCCGGATGTCCCAGGGGAAAGGGAAACACGTTAGGTATCACCCCACCAAGTTCTTCCTGGGATGTTAGTTGTTTATAACAGTACCCCCGGTTGTCCCTGGGAGGGCAGTTTCGTTAGGCACTAAAACGCAACTATAGGATTTGCGCTCGGCCAACTTTAGTCAATAGGTTTATCTGAGCTTGGCTTCTTGTACATGATTTACCGCAATCTTCTCATGTATCGTCACGATGCGTTACAATGTTTTCAGAGATACTTGCCGAGACCTTTGATTTGTACTGAATGCAAGCCTCTGCTGGGCTTTCCAGTTTCTGATCATCTGGGTGGTCAGCTCACCCCTACGTTTTCCCCCGCCTTCACTTCGCTCTATTACAAGCATCTTGCGTGTCTGCCCCGCCTTTGGGCACACCTGTGTATCGTCTGTATGCATGTTTGCTCCACTTGGTGCCCTGCACCACCACGTTAGTTGGGTTTCTAGACCGTGATCACATTTACCATGACTCGAGATTGTCTGACCCGCAGTTCGAATCGGACTCCGATTTTCACCCCCCGTGGGTCCACGTATTTTAATCTGGATCACCTCTCATCCCTTCAATTTTGGTTTATCATTTACTCCGGGAATTAACATTCGTTCGCTGACGACTCGTATGCTGCTGTTTTTTTACGCCTCTGCTATTATTAGATAAAATTTTCATGGGACATCGGCCAGGAGATGCGTGCATTTTGTTTATTGATTTTTGGGCCTGCATTGCTTTTCCATGCTTGCACAACTACGACTGCATGTAGCTCTCCCTTGATCCCTACCTGTTTAGCCAGACCGGAACCAATATCTGTAACCAGGTCACCACGGAGGTGGGTAGGGTCTTGATTAGTGCAGCTCACTAATCTGGGGGCGTTGTCCCCATAGTTTTATCCTGATGACTTTCAGTTTCCATTCAGGTATAGAACATTACAACGATGTAGAACTTAGTAAGAAACATTACAACGATGTAGAACATTTATAGAAACATGTACAACGATGTAGAACATTCAGGTATGAAACATGACAACGTGTAGAAATTCAGGTATAAAACATGTACAACGATGGTGACTTTCAAACTTGATTTAAGAACATTTTGGAAGTGGTCACCTCTGTCAGAACACATTTCAAGCAATTATTTTTCAAATGAGTGATCTTGGAGCTTCAGTTCTATGTGAGCTAAATTTAAACTGTTGGTATCAAAAGGTGCAGAATTAAACTCTGAACAATCTGATAATAAATAGTTATACCAGTTTATATGTAAATTAGTATTTATTTAGTAAATTATTTTAGCATTTCATGTTATTGAAAACAAATCAAATAAAAAGGCATGCACAATTCAACCTACCGCCATGAAAATCCATATAGTTCATACAATCTGAAAAGAATTGATCCAGATATTTACTTATTCACATTTCAGTTTTGTAGTTACTGCTCCGAATTTAAAATGATATCTCCACTATTGCTCTCAAAAGCATTGTATACACTACCACTAAAAAAAATATTCATTCTTATAAATTGCATTCATGTAACATATTTATTATTTGACAAAAGTAAAACCTATATACACTTCCTTATAAATTGCATTCATGTAACATATTTATTATTTGACAAAAGTAAAACCTATATACACTTCCTTATAAATTGCATTCATGTAACATATTTATTATTTGACACAAGAAAACCCTATGTAATAATAATAATAATTCATCTCGTACCGTTATACGTTACATAGGGCCTGCAAGTAGTTTCTCCATACCGCTCTAACCTGGGCAACTCGCTCAATCTCCTCCATGGAACTGAGACCGATATAAAACCTATATACACATTCTTATAAATTGCATTCATGTAACATATTTATTATTTGACAAAAGTAAAACCTATATACACTTCCTTATGACACTATTTTAACCTAAGATTGCAATTTTACTTTCTGATAATCAAAAAAAGTAAATCTTCGAGTGAGGATATTCGAAAAAGGGTGGAGACAGCAGTAAAACTTGGAAAAATAGCTAAACACGTAAAAAGAAAGTACTATAGTTTTACAAAATACAGAAACAGTGACGATATACAGGAACGTTTCGACCAAAAGCCTTTATCAAGCAAACAATACAACAAGAATGACGAATTTCGAGGAGCACTACAAATGGACGATTACATGTAGAAACATTCAAACCTATTAAAAATCTGGGAATAAAATCGAATAACGAAATGAGTGCAACACAAAACCGGAAGTGGAAAAAAAGAGAAACAATAAACAATATAGTGGATAAATAACATATATATGGAGCAAATGCACATATATATTACAAGGCATCATATAAGACAGTACTAAGAAGCATATGAATGTAATGCGTTGAGTCCAAGAGGTCGCAAGGTGCCATAGAATGAAATAAAACGGTTCTCCAGGGCGAATCGACTGCGATCATCGGAGGAACATGATCGGATGACTGTGACCTGGACAGCTCCTGAATGGCCAGTATCATTGAAATGAGTGGCCACAGGGGTCACAGAGCATTGACGTATATCGCGCAAGCGTTGTGCTAATCGGTCACTGAGCCTCTTACCGGTTTCACCAATATAGGCCTTGTTGCATCGTTTGCAGGTGATGGCATAGATGATATTGCGGGACTCACACGTGAAACTGTCTTGAATGACATACGTAGCTTTTGGAAAAGAGACAGTGCGGGTCTGTATTACACATACACATGTATTACAGCGCCGACGGCCACACTGGATGGTGCCAAAGTGACTCTAGATATTAGGCTTGAGGCGACTGTGTGCCAACAAATCCTTGAGGCTTCTGTCCCGTCTGTACGCCACCAAAGGATAGTGTTGGAAGACTGAACGTGTCTCAGGATCAGGCTGAAGAATATGGAGATAATGGAATAAGACCTTTTTCACCAGGGAACAATGAGGGTGGAAATTTAAGATAAGTTTAACCCTGTCAGATTTGGAGGTTCTATGTTGGTTGGAAAGGGCCTACTGGCATGCAATTAGCTGAACCAGATGCATGGCAGATGTAAGCACATTCTCCGGGTATAGGCTCTTGCGGAAGAAATCAAACATCTCGTGAGCTCTATCGAAAAAATCGTCGTCTTCGCTACAAAGGCGACGAAGGCGTAAGAGTTGAGAGAAAGGTAAAGAGTCACAACAAGCCTGGGGATGGGAAGAGGTGTACAGAAGAAAGCTATGTGTATCAGTAGGCTTGTAGTATACTGATGTAGTGATAGTAGATAGGCTGATGGTGATAGTGATGTCAAGAAAATTGACACAAGAGGTAGAGATGTGAGAGGTGAACCGAATAGCAGGATTGAAGACATTAATGAAGTTAATGAAGCGTGACAAATCGGCTTCAGACATATCGGTGATTCCAATACCTTCATTCTTGAAAGATACTAACCACACTTTGTCTGTTTTTTCTTCTATTAAGTTATTGCCTGGCAGGACTTATCGTCTCTTCCTCCTTGATGTATGTTCACTGTATACCTCTATACCTCATTCTGACGGACTTCAAGCTCTCCAGTTTTTTCTCGACATGAGAACTAACCCTCTTGTCTCCACCTCGACTCTCCTTCGTCTTGCAGAACTAGTTCTCACTCTCAACTCCTTTCAGTTTAATAACCAGTTCTTTGAACAGATCAGTGGGTGGCCATGGGTACTAAAATGGGACACAGTTATGCTTGTCTATTCATGGGTCATCTTGATCACTTCGTATGGAATACCTATGATGTCTCCCTTCCGTCCGTGTATCATAGATACATCGATGATTGTATTGGAATCACCGATATGCCTGAAGCCGATTTGTCACGGTTTTGTGTTGCACTCATTTCGTTATTCGTTTTTATTCTCAGATTTTCATTAGGTTTGAATGTTTCTACATGTAATCGTCCATTTGTAGTGCTCCTCGAAATTCGTCATTCTTGTTGTATTGTTTGCTTGATAACGGCCTTTTGGTCGAAACGTTGCTGTTTATCGTCACTGTTTCTGTATTTTGTCAAACTATAGTACTTTGTTTTTACGGGTGAAGATATTGACGGCCAGTATACCTCGAACAGATAACATTTGATTGAATCAATTTAAAAACCAGACAGTTTCTGTTTTTGTTGTGTACTCAACTATATGCATGTCACTTTCTGAGTACATATTACATTTCAGTGGATCAGAGATAGTGATTACCATTCTGTGCTGGCAGTGTTTTCTAATAGCTTCTGAACAAGCAAGAAATTGAAATCCCTCAGCCCAAATATTTTGTTCACTGAGAAGCGAAAGATTGTATAATATAAAAGAATTATACTGAGCGATTTCGAACAACAAGAAGTTCATTTTCTTCTACCATTTTCTGCAACAACATTCAAAGTTACAATATTTACAAATAAATATAAAGTTACAATATAAAGTTACAATAATAGGTAATGACGTGGTCCGCCTTGTCACAGATATTCAATATAACTGTCAATATCAAGCGGTTTGTTCTTGCCAAAAACACTCTCTGTCGAATCTAGAGGATATGCAAGTATGCAAATCTCTTTTTTGTGTGCTTTTGGTCTCTCCTAGTCACACACATAACTCTCTTTGATCTCTCCTAGTCACACATAACTCTCTTTGATTCATCAAGAAGCCATTTAGATTTGTGTCAACTTTGAGACCTTGCAGTAGCTTATTTTTCTATTGTACATGACAGTTCCAGTAACATAAATATATTTTTCAATGAGATAAATGATAACTGGAAGAGGCCTGTAACACATATCAGCAAAGATGGGTGTGACCTTTTTCCATATTTATTTAGCAAAGTCTGAAAAACTTAACTGTCTTCATCCACTCATTATCAGCCTAAATCCTAGGTTTCCTATTTAGACCAACAACAATTTGCAAGGTAAAAAATCTGTTCATTTTTTCACTGGTTATAGTTACCCATGATGCATACACAAACTGTTTCTTGATAACCCTGCAGCAAAGTTTCTCATTTATTCTCAACACTGCATAATCATTGAATAGAAATAATGAGATTGTCATTAATGTTAATAAATGCATTTGTTATGATGGTCTGAACACAGTTAAAAGCTGATGATGCATCATCTAAAGAGCAGAAATTCCTGGTGGGTGAAAAGTGTTGACCCTAAATGAATTTTCAGTGTTGTTATGTGGGAGAGTCAACTTCTATTTCATGTCTAGTCTTAGAGTTTACAGTTCTACTAGTACCAGTACTACTACTACTACTACTACTACTACTACTACTACTACTAATACTAAAATGTAAGCATGTGTACATATAAATCTAATAGACTAAGAAAGTTTTACTCGTTTTGAAGGTCTAGAGGTAGAAGAAGTAGATCTACTAACGGTCAAAATCGATGGACACACCCCCTCAGTCTTAGAGTATATACCACGTCTTTCAAGATTGGTTCCAATGTTTAGCCATTGCTAAATTCTCCACCATTGTTGGTGAAATCATAAACATGAAACACTGTGTTTAATTGAACTTTGGAACAAACCCATGGCTTGTTCGTCACTTAAACGACGTGGAGGACGAAACAACATCTTGTAACTAAATTGTTCACACGAAAGTTCACTTTTTTTCACAACAAGAAAAATATATTTGCGAATAAAAATATTTTTCAAAATAATGAACACAAAACGACGATCGATTCCTTATACTATAGGAATGAAATGAGAGTTATCTGTCCATTGAATTGTGTAAACAAAAATGCTTCCTGACTTATAATAGCTGAACAGTGAAACAAAACGGACATGGACCCAAAATGAACATTGTCACGTATTTGGCAGAATGAGAGAACTGTTCCATACGTTGGGAGCGTTGCTTGGATATAATGAAGAGAGTGTCTTATCATTATCGTATGCACCAGCGTATCAAACTCGACGTGCACTCTCCATGAAATGAACAGCTGCTTCACTGTTCAAAAAAAAGGTTGTACTGTGATGTGGTGGTTGGTTGTCTGAGCCGGTGACTGTATATTTGGGCTGGCCACAAGGCTCTCATCTTTCACCAGTTTTATTCAACATATACAAGGTTACAAATCAGAGAACAGTAAATCGATGAAAAAAGTAGAACATTGCTATTTGCTGATGTCATTCTAGTGTAGGACTATAGATATGGGAAATACATAAATGAGATTTACGGTGAGATACAGAGCGAACCTAATCGCATCACAGACTGGTGAGATGTCTCTGGTGCACTAGTTAATGCTACAAAGCAGCAGTAACATGGTGGTCCCTTAATAAACTCACTGTTAACGCATGTAATCACAATATAGATGAGACTGCAGTAAAACTATTTGATTGGCAAAACACGTAATCACAGAGTACTGTAATTTTACAAATTACAAAAACAATGACAAAATACAGCAACGTTTCGACCAACAAGGCCTTTATCAAGCAAACGAACAACATGAATGACGAATTTAAAAAAAAAAAAAAACTTATGGATGACTACACACAAACTTTTCTAATGAAAATCTGGTAATACAAACGAATAACGAAATAAATTTAACACAGAAAGCACATAAAAACTAGAAATAGAAAAGAAGAGAAACAATAAAAAATGAAGTGAATTTATAACTTGAATGCGTGCAACATATGAACATGTAGATAACAAGGCATGAGAAAAGAAAGTACTAAGAAGCATAGGAATGTAATACGTTGAGCCCACGTGGTCACAAGGTACCATACACAGAAATCAACCGATTCTCCAGAGCAAATCGACTGCTATCATCCGAGGAACATGTTCGAATGCTGTGACCTGGACATCGTGAGCTCTAAATGGCCAGTATCATTGAAATGGTAGCTACAGGGTCCAGAGCATTGATGTATTTAGCGCAAGTGTTCAGAGAATCGGTCACTGAGCCTCTTACCTGTCTCACCGATATAAGCATTGTTAAACCGCTTACAGATAATGGCATAGATAAGATTACGGACTCGCATGTGAAACCATCTTCAATAACAAACGTTGCTAAAGGAAAAGATACAGTGCGTGTCTGTATCACGTAAGCCACGTATTGCAACTGCCGACGGCCACACTGGACAGTGCCAAAATGACTGGATATTGAACTATAAGGCGACTATGTACCAACATATCCTTAAGACTTCTGTCCCGTCTCTAAGCCACCAAAGGATAGTTGGGAGAGACTGAACAGGTCTCAGGATCTGACTTAAGGATAGACAGATGACGGAATAAAACATTTTCACCACACACTCTTCATTTTATTCCTTGACAGTATCCTTAATCCCATAGTCACCACACTCCCTTCATTTTTAAAAATACGAACCCCCTTTGTCTGTTTTGTCTTCCATTGAGTTGCTACCCGAGAGAACCTACAGTCTCTTCCTCCTTGATGTGTAGTCATTGTACACCTCTATACCTCATCCTGACGGACTTAAAGCTCTCTAGTTCTTTCTCAATAGGAGAACTAATCCACTTGTGTCAACCTCTGCTCTCCTTTGTCTTGTGGAACTAGTTCTCACTTTCAACTCTTTTCATATCAATGACCAATTCTTTTAGCAGATCAGTGACTTGCCATTGGCACTAAAATGGGACCTAGTTATGCTTGTCTGTTCATGGGTTATCTTGAACATCTCGTATGGACTACATATGATGGCACCCTTCCGTCTGTCTATCACAGATACATTGATGACTGTATTGGCATTACTTATATGCCTGAAGCCGATTTGTCTCGCTTCATAAATTGCATTAATGTTTTCAACTCTTCTATTCGTTTTACTTCTCACATCTCCACTTCTTGTGTCAACTTTCTTGACATTACTATCACCATATATCTATCCACTATCACTACATCAGTATATTACAAGCCTACTGATGCACATAGTTTTCTCCTTTATACTTCTTGCACCCCCAGGCTTATCGTGACTCTTTGCCATTCTCGCATCTCTTTCGTCTTCGTCGCCTTTGTAGCGAGGACGATGATTTTCTTGATATAGCTCGCGAGAAGGCAATTTCTTCCGCAGGCGCCTATATCCGGAGAAGGTGCTTGTATCTGCTATGCATCGAGTTCAGAAAATCACTCGCCAGCATGCCCTTACCAGCCAGCATAGAACTACTAACTATGACAGAGTAAAACGTATCTTAACTTTCCACCCCATAGTTCACTGGTGAAAAATGTTTTATTCAGTCATCTGTCTATCCTTAAGTCAGATCCTGAGACCGTTCAGTCTTCCCCAACTATCCTTAAGTGCTTACAGACGGGACATAAGTCTTAAGGATATGTTGGTAAACTTCAGTAAGTTCAATATCAGAGTCATTTTGGCACTGTCCAGTGTGCCGCCGCGTTGCAACACCTGTGCTTACGTGATACAAACGCGCATTTTATATTTTTCTTTAGCCACATTTGTTATTGAAGATGCGAGGTCCATAATCTTTCTATTCCATTATCTGTAAGCGGTGTAACAAGGCTTATTTCGTCGGGATAGGCAAGAGGCTCAGTGACCGATTCGCTTAACACTTGCGCGACATACGTCAATGCTCTGTGACCCCTGTAGCTACCCATCTAATTGATACTGGCCATTTAGGAGCTCACGATGTCAGGTCACAGCAATCGATCATGTTCCTCGGATGATCGCAATCGATTTGCTCTGGAGAATCGGTTGATTTCGTTTTATGGTACTTTGTGACCACGTAGGCTCAACGTATTACATTCCTATGCTTCTTAGTACTTTCTCTTCTCATGCTTTGTTATCTATATGTGCATATGTTGCATGTATTCAAATTATATATTCACTTCATTTTTGATTATTTCTCTTCTTTTCTATTTCTAGTTTTTATGTGATCTTTTTGTGTTACATTTATTTCGTTATTCGTTTTTATTCCCAGATTTTTATTAGAAGCTTTTGTATGTAGTCGTCCATAAGTTGTTTAATTTTTTTTTTATTATTCACACCTGTTGTTCGTTTGCTTGATAAAAAACTTGTTGGTTAAAACGTTGCTGTATTTTGTCATGGATTGACCGAGCATGGAGTATAAACTCAAGATAGTTAGAGCACATGTGTATATCAAATAAGCATAAGTCAAGTAGAGGATCATCATTGCAAGGGCTGCTCGGCAGCAGTAGTAGAAATCGATAAAAGTGATGCATGTCGTAGGTATGGCCGTGTTGCAGACACTGTTCAGATGGTATGCGGGCTCATAAATTTCGACCATGAGTAAGAATGATACCTGTGACTTCAGCATAACTTCATTACACAGGAACACATTTCATATAATTATTAAATTCTACAAAGGTTGCAGAGAGAAGAATCTCGTGGCGTTGGATGCAGACGGCATGATTAATTAAACTGGCAATGAAGTTTACTTTACGCTTTACACGGATGGATTGTTAATTCTACACGAAAAGTCCACATGGCTTTCTCTGCAAGCTCGTGCGGCAGAATTATTAAGGAAGACAGTGCATTTAGTATGACAACAAATAGCATGACAATGGAATTACAGTCCGTGACTATGATACTAATTTGGCTATTCATTGAGAATGATGATCCATAAGGTGAAGGTTAGTTCAATGCGCAGGCAATAGACTAAATCACTACAAGCTTCAACAAGTTGCAGAATTAAACGCATCTTGGTTTTAGGGCACATGGGTGTCGTTGGCAATGAGAAAGCAGACAGACTGGCTGGTTATGTCACCTTATCAGGGGATCACTCGTGGGAACAACTCTAGCCATCTGAAATTGGATTCTATATTTGTCCGTTCTTGGGCCATCCATTATGTATATTGGCCGAATAGGGACCGTGTCTCTTCGGCTGTACATTTGTTGAGTTCCACCCCACAGGTATGTTGCTTAGCAACGATCTGGTGCCTCGTCTTCTCTCGTCGATACTCAGCCATTCTTATCATCCTGTTCCCACTTCATCCTCTGCAATACTTATGGGGCAGATAAGTTGTTTTTTGAGGGTGTGCGCTGTGATTCGAGATGGCACGGCATTAATACTTCCCTCTTACTGCTTCACATTTAGTAGAGTTGCCTCCCCAGTTATTTCATCTTCACCCGTCATACAACTGCTCTACCATCTATCCATGTCGGAATCAGACAGAAACATCCGCTTCCTGATGTGTAGACGTCTTCTTGTTAGACAGGTGGGTATGAGATCCTTCATATCTGTCGTCATTCATCCTCTTTAGAGAAATGAATTAGTTCATTTAGGATTTATTGTGTGTGATTGTATGTTCCTGAAGAGACTTATAGTCAATACGTTGAATTTGTGTTAGTTTTACGATCTTTGTATACATTTTTACTTGCTTCTGTGATACCATAGCATTCGTTCTTAGTCCAGAAACGCCAATGTGTGCAGATCACCGCAGCCACCCTCGTTTTCTCCAGATCTAATCTGATCCGCTCTGACCACCTCAGATTTCAGATTTCCGTACATCGCAGCCAATAACGATAACTTTCTGAACGCCCTCATAGAGTGTAGTCGCAAATAGGATTTTCAATTAAATCAATCCACGTCAACTGCTAGATTGCAAAAACTGGATTTGAAAATTGAACAGCACTGCAGGTATATGACTAAGCTGATCATTCAACATCGGACTGGTTCGGTTAGTTGATAGACTCTGGTAGAGATATTACAAGGAGATAGGAGAACCTACTATCATATCCAGACTGAAAAGTAGATACTCTACACTGAAACTGAACTGAAACTGAACTGAAACTGAACTGAAACTAAACTGAAACTTTTAGAAAAAGAAGATGTCGGTGGATGAGTCATATATGACGTATGTTGGTGGATATATCCTATAACAGTAGGAACACTGGCTAGGAAAGCTATACGAGTGTAATCCGACAGGAAAAGAATACATGGAAGTCCAAAAGAAAAATAGTGAAGATCTTTGGAAAGAGAGTTGAAAGAATGTGACCTTACATGGTAAACAATTAGTAGAAAGACAATAGAACGGCAACAATATGAAAGATATTTTGTAAACTTTATGTGATCAAGCGAGACACTAAGATGATTTAGATAGAATAGTAATTTGTGAGATAGTAAAACTAACATGTCATTTGTAGAAGAGTCAAACTCAGTGTCTAGTACCACTGAATTGCAAAATTATTTCTATGAGAATGTTAAGGCTATGATGATATTATTTTGACCATAAATTATAATCTGTGAGAATGTAAGACACAATTGTAATCTGTGTGAGAATGTAAGACTAGTGTGTAATCTGTGTGAACGTAAGACTAGTGTGTAATCTGTGTGAATGTAAGACTAGTTTGTAATATGTGTGAATGTAAGACTTGTTTGTAATCTGTGTGAATGTAAGACTAGTTTGTAATATGTGTGAATGTAAGACTAGTTTGTAATCTGTGTGAATGTAAGACTAGTTTGTAATCTGTGTGAATGTAAGACTAGTTTGTAATCTGTGTGAATGTAAGACTAAATGATGTATGTGAGAATGTAAGACTAGATTGTTATCTGTGAGATTGTAAGACTAAATGATGTATGCGAGAATGTAAGACTAAATGATGTATGTGAGAATGTAAGACTAAATGATGTATGTGATAATGTGAAACTAAATGATGTATGTGAGAATGTAAGACTAAATGATGTATGTGAGAATGTAAGACTAAATGATGTATGTGAGATTGTAAGACTAAATGATGTATGCGAGAATGTAAGACTAAATGATGTATGTGAGAATGTAAGACTAAATGATGTATGTGAGAATGTAAGACTAAATGATGTATGCGAGAATGTAAGACTAAATGATGCATGTGAGAATGTAAGACTAAATGATGTATGTTAGAATGTAAGATTAAATTATGTATGTGAGAATGTAAAACTAAATGATGTATGAGAATGTAAGACTAAATGATGTATGTGAGAATGTAAGACTAAATGATGTATGTGAGAATGCAAGACTAAATGATGTATGTGAGAATGTAAGACTAAATGATGTATGTGAGAATGTAAGACTAAATGATGTATGTGAGAATGCAAGACTAAATGATGTATGTGAGAATGTAAGACTAAATGATGTATGTGAGAATGTAAGACTAAATGATGTATATGAGAATGTAAGACTAAATGATGTATGTGAGAATGTAAGACTAAATGATGTATGTGAGAATGTAAGACTAAATGATGTATGTTAGAATGTAAGATTAAATTATGTATGTGAGAATGTAAGACTAAATGATGTATGTGAGAATGTAAGACTAAATGATGTATGTGAGAATGTAAGACTAAATGATGTATGTTAGAAGGTTAAACTGTAATGTAACATATGAGGATTGGTATGGTTTTGTTCTGATCGAGTGACCTGCACGTCATAAATGTAGTCAATATAAATTGTTTATGATAACGTTTGAATGATAGACAACATAAAATACTTGACTAAATAACTTTATATTTCAGAATGCAGCTATAACCTACAATGTTATGTATGTCGATCGTGCCATGAACGACACATTTTTGAAGAACTTCTATAAAAACGTATGCAATTATTAATCAATTGTGATTTGTTTTACAAAGTGCTATCTCCTTACCTTGCTTTTATTGTCTGTATATTTCATTTATTATAATTTGTGATTTTCTTTGTTCACATCATCGACATATTTAACTGTCTTCTCCAGTGTTTAGTCATCTCGTTCATTATCTGATTCTACAGAATTTAACGATACAGCAATTATATGTGTCTACAAACTTTGAATTCTATAGCAATTCTGCTCTCAGAAAACGATAGCTGACCAGAACCCATTGTAGTCGAATGTAACAAATTGTTAAGTATGCGTAAAGAACAATATATATATATATATATATATATATATATATAGCTGTACTCGATGCTACCTCCAAAAAAATTGAATTTAAAGGAAACTCGGTATAACAATATTTAATAATTATTTTGGATAATTGTCCTTTTGTTCATTTTCTTGGAGAAAAAAACTTACAATTTAACGTTTCATTTTAATTCTGTTTATTGAAGTGCTCTTTGATATACAATATTCTTTGTTTTTCCGTCTGGTGCGTACACGAATAAATCAGAAGGTTTTCCCACGCGTAAACAGGCCACATATATCTGTCCATGTGAAAAGCATGGATTTCCCAAATGTAGTCCACACACTTGTAGCGATTGTCCTTGTGATTTGTTGATGGTCATTGCAAAGGAGGTCGCCCGGAAACTACAAGCGTTTGAATTCGAATGGCATGTCTGTTGGAATCATTGGGATGCGTGGCAATAGTATATCTTCTATTTTAAATTTTCCATTTAAAATTGTACCTTCCATGATA
This sequence comes from Arion vulgaris, assembly GCA_020796225.1. Classification (NCBI taxonomy): domain Eukaryota; kingdom Metazoa; phylum Mollusca; class Gastropoda; order Stylommatophora; family Arionidae; genus Arion; species Arion vulgaris. The sequence continues at coordinate 42,325,763 of CM036768.1, forward strand.
TTGTTCATCATATTTTTCACTAAAAGCCTGGTACCGTTGCAAAGTTGTGGTGGATTGATGTTTCGGAGAAGAATGATAGGCACGTCAATTTTCAAGTTAAAACATGTGGTGGCATGTCTGGCAAATCAAGTGAATTCAAGAATTCAGGTGGATAATTGACAACTTCGTCTTGATTCATTACAGTATCGATGGACTTATACGTTGTCACATCGCCTGGTAATTTGTTTTAAATGCTCAAATTCATGGCATATACATCCTTGTTTTTTTGTTGCTAATATTGGACGTGCACTGAGCCACTGATGATTTTTGTAATTATGTACAATATTTGGCGACGAATATCGAAATAGGGAAGACTGCAGTAAAACTTGGTAAATAGTGAAACACGTACAAACAAAGTATTATAGTTTTACAAAATACATAAACAGTGACGATAAACAGCAACGTTTCGACCAACAAGGCCTTTATCAAGCAAACGAACAAACAGGAGTGACAAATTAAAATGAAACACAAATGGACGACCAAATACCAACGTATCTAAGGAAAATCTGGAATAAAAACGAATAACGAAATAAATGTAACACAAAAACACACATAAAAACTAGAAATAGAAAAGAAACAATGAAACATCTAGTAAATATATAACTTGAATACATGCAACATATACCCATATAGATTATAAAGCATGGGAAGAGAAAGTACTAAGAAGCATAAGAATGTAATACATGCAACATATACCCATGAGATTACAAAGCATGGGAAGAGAAAGTACTAAGAAGCATAAGAATGTAATACGTTGATTCCGCGTGGTCGCAAGGTACCATACAAAGAAATCAACCGATTCTCCAGAGCAAATCGACTACGATCATCAGAGGAACATGATCGGATGGCTGTGACCTGGACATCGCAAGCTCCTGAATGGCCAGTATCATTGAAATGGGTAGCTACAGGGTCACAGAGCATTGGCGTATATCGCGCAAGTGTTGGGCGAATCGGTCACTGAGTCTCCTGCCGGTTTCCCAATATAGGCCTTGTTGCACCGCTTGCAGATAATGGCATAGATAATATTACAGGACTCGCACGTGAAACTGTCTTCAACAACGAACGTGGCTTTGGAAAAGACACCGTGCGGGTCTGTATTACATTAGCACAAGTGTTGCAGCGCCGACGGCCACACTGGATGGTGCCAAAATGACTCTGGATGTTAGGCTTGAGGCGACTGTGAACCAACATATCCTTAAGGCTTCTGTCCCGTCTGTACGCCACCAAAGGATAGTGTTGGAAGATGGAACGTGTATCAGGATCAGACTGAAGAATGGAGAGATGACGGAATAAGACTTTCTTCACAAGGGAACTATGAGGGTGGAAACTTGTCTTAACTTCCACCTCATGGTTCCTGTGAAAAGTCATTCCGTCATCTCATTCTTCGATCTGATCACGTTCATCTTCAACAATCCTTTGTCGCAGGACAAGCAGAGTTGTTCTGTCGCTCAACTCATCAGACGACCATCCATGTGCCGTCGCTGCAACCTTGCTTATGAATACAGACCCGCACGGTGTCTTTCAAAGCCGTTCATGTGACAGTTCCGTGCTATATATGCCATTAGCTGCAATCGATACGGCTATGAACGGCAAACTCGTGACCGTTGCCAACACGCGATATGCCAATGCTCTGGACACTGTAATACCATTCAATGATACTGCATTCGAAACTGCTGTCATGCACCATCGATCATGTCTTCTGATGATCGTAGATCATTGCGAAATCGATTTCTTGTATGTTACCTACTGGGATCAACGATGTACATTGATATAGCTCTGCTTTCTCTTCCCATGCTTGTATCTCTTGGTTATGTGCATGTACATTCTTATGCTTCTTGTACTTCTCTTCATGCTTATCTATGGATATGTTCATGTATTCAAGTTGTATATTTACTAGATGTTTCATTGTTTCTTTTCTATTTCTGATTTTTATGTGTTTTGTGTTACATTTCGTTATTCGTTTTATTCAATTTTCCTTAGTACGTGTATTTGATATCATTGTGTTCATTTAATTTGTACTCCTGTTTCGTTGCTTGATAATGACTTGGTCGAAACGTTATTTTATCGTACTTGTGTATTTTGAAAACTAAGTACTGTTTGTACGTGTTCCTACAATATTTAGGACAACTTTATGAATCAATTCGTCTGTGGTCGCTATGATGTTACAGAAGTTTGTTGGCAATGTGATACATCATGTGGAATCATCGATTGGCATTTTCCCATTCCCAATATCCAACAATTGTTTTGCCAAACGTTCAGCGGTTTCATCATGTTGTAGTTGTATACGCATATTGGTCTTCAAAGTCAATTCATGTATGTGTTGCTATAAAACTAATGATTTCAGGTATGCATTAAGTTCATCAGCGGGTATTGATCTTGGTATAACTGGTAGAGTTTTCCGGAAATCGCCAGACAATAAATGAGTGCGCCACCGAAGAGCTGGTCATTTCCTCTCAAATCTTTTAGTGTACGATGAAGCGCTTCTAATGCTTTTTGTGCGCCATAGTACATTCATCCCATATAATGAGTTGACATAATTGGAGTACTTTACCCATTGCAGAATTTGTGTTGATATTGCATGTTGGTGTCTCAGTGATTTCCATATTCAACGGCAATTTCAGCGCTAAATGCGCTGTTCGGCCACCATCTAAAAGAGTTGCCGCAATTCCAGAAGATGCGATTGCCAGTGTAATATTATTTTGTGATCGTATGGTTGCCATTCCCAATTGTACCAGTGCTTTATTAGTGATTATATATCCCCAAACATATGTCCTCAATCGAAACCAATGCCTCATTATATACGTTTGGTATGAATTGAATGTCAGGATTTTGATTCGTCGTACGCAAGCGATGTAGGGTGTCTTCACCCATGTAGTCTTTGTATTTTTCCCAAAGTTCTTTTGGATTGGATGGGAAGCACGTTGTTAATATTACTGGCAAATAATGTGCGTATTTTCTGTGGTCGTGCAGTATTGGATGCATCAGCCAGTGAAGTGTCCCAATGTGCATCGTTTTCAAGAAGATTTAATTCTTGGCAAGCTTCACGATAAGTAGCACATACTTGACCGTTAACTGTTCTCAATTCTTGGAAGGATGTTGGTCCACGTTCGTTGATTAACAGTAATCGCAAGTAAAGCATTCTGCATTGTTTGGATGAACAGTGTACAAACGGCCTAACGCGTTGGTCGAATATAAATTGGAATATCCTTCAACTGCTTTACCTTGTTTGCGACGTTGAAACTTTTTCGCTGCTGCATTCCATGTGTAGTATGTTGGCAGTACAGAGTAAAGTAGCGTCTTTGCAAATATATCATCTCTACACAATGAGAAAAATGCAGTTAACGTTGTTGGCGATGGTGACAATGATCGTGCATGTGCATTTTCTGTTGTGAAGTACACGCGCTGTCCATTTTCAAGGTGCACTGCCAAATGAATAACTGTTGGATGTCGTTCACGGATTGGAAATAATAAAATGCGCCATAATGCTTCATTGCTACTAGTGTAGATTCCCAGTTGATAATGCTCGATTTCATTGATGGATGCAGTTATATTTGCCACTTGAAAAACTGCCATATCGCTTCCTTTGTTGACATATTTGCAAATGTTCTTGATCGATTTCACCGTATTGCAATACTCGATCGAATGTACTTGATCGAGACAAACAGATGATGAACAACAAATATCAGGATTTTGATTAAAACTGTAGCAATACACGCATAATCTATCCATTTTTCCAATAACCACATTTGGATGAAGACTGTGAACATAATACTCGTATAGTCTGTCCATTAATTCGTGAGCACGTTAGAAATTGATTTTCTCGAAAACTACCTGTTGGATCTCAGTGATTTTTGCATGCAGCCTTAGAATATCCATGACGCTAAAATAAAGCTAACCAGTAGTTCATAGATGCTACGGATTTTGCACATCGGCGAATTCCTTTGATCTTTTATGACAATTTCAAATACGGGTGCTCAAATTTTAGATTTTACAGTAATCCCTAGAATTTGTCCATGTCAATTATATTCATAGGTGTATCTCCATATTAACTTTATAGGTCAAGTAATTAATTGTGTTGCCCTTTATGTGCAATCGTGAACTTGGATACAATATGCAACAACAGTTAGTCCTCCCTTCGGTCACCATTAGACCCCAGGGTGTCTTAACTTCACCACAAATTGTATGATGGTAGACGCATTTGGATATGGAAATGTATACGTTGCTATTTCTCAGTCTGTAATCAAAATATGATTTGTATCATCCCGAATCTGACGATTCCATGAGGTTGATAATTGTTACTGGCTGGACAAATTGTAATCCATCTCGGTGCCAGTACTCGTCTTCCTCTCGGAGCACATGTTCAACACACTTCTTCCAGAACTGCATGTCTATCATTGAGAGGACTCACGTGTCAGAACTTCAACATCACACATTTTAAACGTCCTGTTCTGTTCGGCAACTTGCCCTTTTACTTTAGCCCAGACAAGCTCTATCGGATTGAGGTGAGCATGATATGGAGGTAGTCGCAAAGACGTGTGGCCGTATTCCGCAATGATTTTGTCAATATGAAACACCTTTGTCTTATTTGTCATCCTCACCAGGTGCAACAACTCGGGTTTCAAATATGTATCATCGAAGCTGACATTTTCCTTAGCAAGCCAAGTCCTAATTTGATCTTTTGTATTTGATGCAGTTGGTACTTTGTCTTCCGCTGATACTGCGTTGTGATAGGATGCATTATCCATTACCAAGCATGATGGTCTGTTTAGAATTGGAAGTAGATCTTTCTCCATCCAGTGCCTGAAAATATGTCCATTCATTTCTGTGTGGTAGTCCCTACCGTCGGTACTTTTTGATTGCAAAAAAAAGTCCAGCGTCATGGACATGACCTTCTTCACTGCTTCCTGCATGTGTTAGTATAATACGCTACCCTTTGCTGCTTGGTATTTTTCTTTTCTGTTCACCGTCTACTGATTGCCATTCTTTAGCATTGGTGTGGTGAGCATTGACCAAGGATTCGTCCAAATATACAATATCATAGCCTTGCCTCCGCCGCTCACGGATCTGCCTCAGGTATTTACTTCGCGCAGCAATTAAATATGGTTTTTCACAAATAATATTCCTGCCGCCTATAGTTTTTCTGAAGGTGAAGCCGGCGGCTCTTACAATTTTCCATAGAGTACTTTTAGAAATGTATATGCTGCAATCTGATTGCAGTTTTAATTTCAGTTTCCTGAGAGTAACAAGTTGATTTGTCGCAAACATTTTCAAGAGCTCCCGTCTTATGACATCTATGTCAAAGTCGTCAATTGTTCTTTTCCTTCCTTGCTTGACATTAGTGCACTTTGTGTCCTGTTTAATCCATCGGGAAAAGGATTCTCTATTCAGACCAAGCGCCAGTTGCGTTCGTTTCTTAGGGTTATGAATATCGCAATATAGATGACCTCTCTTAGATTCCCTACGGAAGTGTTGGTATAGTAAAACTGTAACCTTCTGCATTGTTATAAATGTGCACTTCAGACTCATTATGAATGTGATATCAATGTCAGTTTTGATAAGCCAACAAATATGATACAATAGCTTCATACAAATAGCGAGATACACCTATAACTATACAACGGTATCTCAATTATAACGTCATATGCTTTCCGCTTTCAAAGTCGACTGGGTTAGGTGCACGGAATTCCCGTGAAATTGTTGTTTACTCACGATATTTTAATTTTACCATAATGTATTTTTAGAACAACGCGTCTGTGTACCGTAGATCTGTTACTATTGTGTACAATCCGGTGAGATTGATTTTAATATAACCTGAAGAAGAAATATTTCCAACTACATCAAATTTTCTTGGAAAAAATATTTCTCTAGCGTCATGGATATTCTAAGGCTGCTTGCAAAAATCACTGAGATCCAACAGGTAGTTTTCGAGAAAATCAATTTCAAACGTGTTCACGAATTAATGGACAGACTATAGTATTGTAATGGAATGCACCTAGATTGAAATCAGCGTGCAGTGTTCGTCTGGATAGAGTAGTGCGTATCCGAACGGTTTGCAGACTTGCTTCCCGTTGCTCGATTGTTTCAGCTGAACGGACTTGAGCAGTGCGTACTCGATTTGTTCCTAGTCTTGCTTCACGTTGCTCGTCTGTTTTAGGACGAACGGGCTTCAGCGGTGCATACTCGAACAGTTTGCAGTCTTGCTTCCCGTTTGCTCATCTGTTTCTGAAGCTAGTATGCCTTTCTCTTTCGTGCTCTAGGTGTAGAAGGGCCAATAGCTTTTCGTTTGGGAAGCATAATTGCAAATGTGTGGAAAATTCGTGAAGAAATGTGGAAAATGCGTGTGGAAATAACTGGAGCTTGTTCGTCTTCACACACGGAATTGTATATCACTGTTGATGTTTCGCTGGAATAAATTAAAAAAATTAGCATTTGATTAAATTATGTTAGGAAATGCATAGAAACTGAGCGTAAAATGTTTTGAAAAATCAGGTAAACTGTATGAATCATTTGTCGAAACTACTCACTACTCGCGCGACACCTATTGCGAAATGGTTGTACTAATTTATAATTGCACGCCGCTATAGCGGTCAATGGTATGGATTGATTTACAAAATAATAAATGGTCAACCCGTTTCTGTCATGTAATCTAATATTGGGTAATATTCATGCATATAACGTGTACCTCAGGTAAACGTTGATGACAAAATAACCATCTTGCCATAGTTGTCTGCCTTGCCATCTATAGCAATACCAATAGCTTCCCTCAAATGAACGTATATCTCTGATCGAAGTTTTGTTTGGTTTAATCGAATATAGAGCAATTTTTGTCAACATAGCTAACAAACATTGATGGAATAGTTGGCGATAACTTAAAATATGATTTGCAGTATCTATGATCATGATTAGAAATGAGTAGAAACAAACCTGGATTGCGTATTTTAAATTCAGCATGTTTGAAAAATTGACTTGAATCATACGTCATCGATTCTGTGTATATATAGTAGATGCGCATACCGTAGACTTCCGGAAGAAACCTCGATGAAATTTGCGTGTTTTTCGATTTTTGGGGATTTTTCTAAAATTGTCAGCGCTACCTATTTTAAACTATGACAGGTAGCATCCCGACATTAAAACAAACATAAACAAACATATCCTGCAAATTTCAGCTAAATCTGTTCAGTAAATTCCGAGTCTATAGGTAACAAACATACAAACACTCGTTTTTATATATATAGATAGATATATATATATATATATATATATATATATATATATATAGAGAGAGAGAGAGAGAGAGAGAGAGATATGGCCTTTTTGTCTTTACATACGGTCAATTGGCAAGTGTTTTACTGTGACATCTTCTGAGCTTTTACTTTTCCCTCTTGTCTGTCAGCTCATTCATGTCTCTTATCAAAAGACTGGCCCGCCTGCCCAGCGTCTTCATAGTACGTTGGACTGCGAGTGACCAGCCCTCTGTGTGTGCGGGTTCAATTCCGCGGGCTGGCAGAAAAGCCATATGTTCCCCAGATTCACGGTGTTCGTTGCACAGAACCGAAGGGTTACGATGTCCATGGCATCGAGCCGAAGAGCTGAAAGCTAAAGCGCTTCTGGATCGAAAAAGAAATAAATTATCAAAAGCCTGCGCGCCATTGCGCAATATCGCTTTCCACACAATTCTGTCATCAGCTATAGTTCGTTCCAAAAATCGTCATCATCTTTACCGACCGATATAAAATCATCCACTTGACATAAATTCTTGATGTTTACATTTGTATATAGATATTATTATATGTTACTACTAAAATAAATGCGTTGCTGATTTGGTATACTTGTCGACATTTTACAGTACGATTGTTAAGTTTGTCTATAACTAAGCATTTCCGTGTTCCACATGCAATTCAATGCAAGTCAAAATCGGGAATCCCGTGGAATCAATCAGTTCACAATGTATCCTAATGACTGTCATTGGCGTATGTACACAACACTTATTTTTATTTATAGACGTGGGAGGTATAATTTGTTCACAATGACACCTTTCCTTTTATAATATGCAATAGGGATACGCCTTTGCAAACATTCGCACCCAGTTGTGTGTATTACTGTAAATTCTAAACTGTGGTTATCATTTTGTTGTGCTTATGCAAAGTTATATAACAAAAACGTTTTTTCCACAACTTAGCTACCTAGCAATTAGTTAAACATGAATTCGTAAGGTCGTGAGGTATTTAAGACTGCATGCAAAATATTACTTTTATTCATCAGATAAATGACGTACAAATTAAACCTTAGTGTCATCACGAATTTTGGTACGAACTATAGTCTTCCCATGTGCTGGCGCCTATAGAAACAGTTTTTCATTGGAGGGTTTGCAGCTATTGTTATCCCTGCGAAGTGATCTGCCCCGGTGCCTCTTCCCCTACGAATAACATTTGTTTTGGTATTTGACAAGTTTCCATTCTTCTCACATGTCTCAACCATCTTAGTCGTCCACTGCTGAGCATGTCCATTATGAGAGGCAGATTTGCCTGTTACAGTAATTCAGAGTTGGTTATCTTGTCGTACCACCTGATGTTCTTAATTTTGCGGAGACATCAAAGGTGAAAGATGTTAAGTCTCATCTCATGTTTTGAGTAGGCTGTCCATGTCTCTGAGCCATATAGTAAAGAACTAAGTGCAGTGGCTCGATATATTTGAATCTTCGTCTGCATTGTTAGTTTTGTGTTGTCCTACACTCGATGTGATAGTTTGCCGAATGTAGTAGCCGCACTACCTATATGAAAGTTGATTTATTCATCAAGAGAAATGCTGGCAGTGACCGTGGACCCAAGATAGCAACATTTTTGAACTGGTGTTAGATGGTTACCATTTAAAGTGATATTTGTTGTTATACCTCCCTGACATAAAACAAATAATAACAATATAAAGATATAGACATACATATGTGCTGGTCCGTGTATGCATGGATGTGCATGTGTGTCCGTTTATTTATGTATGTGCAGATAATATTTGCAGATGTATGTACGTGCTTGTTAGCTTATAAATATGCATATATCACATTTGTCACTCATCGTTTTTCCTTTTTTTTTATTTTGACTCTCAGTTCACGGTCAAAAAGGACAATTTCATAAAGAATGTTCTCGCGGTAAAAGAGGAGACTTTTTTCAAAAACATGAGACTTCTGAGAGAACCTTATGAGTAAGTCTGTTATTATGGTTTTTTTTATGTTCTCGATAACAGTTTAAGTCAATCAACCGTCAGCATTAATGGCTGACTGCATTGGTTATGACTGGCAGCAAATTATGTGCCATTCCCTTAACCTTTGCCATAATATTGTATGATGACATCCGGATGTTTTCTTCCAATTTGTACCTCTGTTTTTACTTTGATCTCCTGTTTCTCACACTGTCTTTTACGAATGTTTTCTTTAAGAGTTTTATATTTCTTAACCCTTTTGAAACGTGGCTACCTGTACTCTAAAAACATCTAAATGATCACTTCACTAACTTTCAATATCTTTGTCAGAATAACGACAGTGTCTAATTCCTAATGTCAATATTTTCTTAAGGTACGGTTGTCTTTGTCTTTAATTACTTTATCTTTCAGTATTCACCACTTCATTTCTTTGCAATTACCAGTACATGGTGATATTTAATTGTCTATTCCCAGGTGGAAGATGGAGCTAGTTGTCCACTCTTGTCGTTAAGCGTAGGGATGGGAGCTTTAATTTGCGTTCTAGGGTCAGATGAGTCGTCCTTGTTGTGTTATATCCGTGTTCATGTAGTGTGGTCTTGATATTGTTTATCCATCTTTTTCGTAGTCTTCTCTTTGCTCTAGTACCTGCTATCTTTTTATTGTATGCTGTTATTTGTGGTTAATTGTATTTCATTCTCATTAAATATTCAAACCACTGCATTTGTGGTCTTTCAATGTATTCGGTGCATGGAATTATGCCCACTCTGTCCTCATTTCGTATTATATCTTTCCTGATGACCCCCAATGCATTCCCCATACATTTAATTTCACATGGGGTGAATTTTCTGTGATGTGTTGCTGTCAGAGACCAAGTTTGACATTGATAACAAAGTGTTGGTAGGACAATACTTTTTATCATCTGTCTTTTCACTTCCATCTTGATCTTTTGGTGTTGTGATATTTAATATAACCAAGATATGTAACTTTCCCAAAGAATAATAATATTCAGAAGTTAATCTTCTTCAATGTTCAAGTCTTGCAGGTTGTTTATGTTTTACCACATATGGCCCAGTATGTTCTATGTATGTATATATATATATGTATATTTGTGTTTCTATCTTCTTGTGTGCGTAAGCTGTGCGTGTGTATGTATATAATTCAAACTGTCATTAGAACTGTTGTGTTGTTCAAGATCTCGGTCACACTGTTTATATTGCAACTAGAACATTCCGTCAGGTTGACGATCTGGTATTGGTTCCGTTTGTTTCACTTAACTGTCTGTGTTATTGTTTCGTAACTGTTTGTTTGTGTTATTAAAAGTACATATCCCTATCATTTGTTTGTATGATTTTCAAGAGTGATTGAACTTTTGCATTATATAATATTTTTTCTTGATGTACGTGCTTAAGCTGTGCAGAATTGTTTCATAAAATATATTTTTGATCATTCAATAAATTTCAGATTTGATTATGGAATAAAACCTCAACAATTCTTTGGTTACTACGATCTTCAAGAAAATGAAATTGGTAAGTAGATTCTTGTTAACAACACACTGTGCTGCTTGTCATATGTTTGCCTTTGTTGATGTATAAAAAGTTACAAAATACGAATGATTTGAGAAAAGGCATGTACAAATATAGCTTGATCACTCCATATAAATTTCACGCTTACCTGCGAAGACTAGTTTACAAAGCATAAACTTCCTAACACCAGAAACAATCATAAGAGATCTTCAGAATAAAATATATATGTGAATCCAACAACGCTGTCTGGGTTTGACAAACTCACAACCTTCAGAACACAAGGTAAACTGCTTAACCACTTCACAACATACATCCCCCTACATTCTCACCGACTGTCTTCGTACATTCTACAGTAGTGTGTTTTGTACTGATTTTTTTTTCTTTCTCTTTCTTTTCTCTAATTCTTTTTTGCCTCACAGCGTCAAGATAAGAAGAAATTTATAGAACGGGCTTTTGTGCGCATTTCATAAACAACGAGGGATAAAAGGCGTATAATGACAACGTCGCGCCAGGATTAGTGAGCTGGAACAAACCAAGATCCTAACACACCTCCACGTGGTGACCCTGGATACAGACAACAGTTCATGTCTGTCTAAACGGGTAAAGATCGGGAGAGAGCTACTCTGGTAGAAGTAGTGATGCAGACGTAGTGACGTTGAATGAGATCCGCTCGCAACATAGACGAACAGAATCTCAGAATGACTATTAATGCACGTCTCTCCCGGCCGGTGGAAAAAACTGAACAAATAAACTTCAATGGATGAGGGTGCATCAAGAGAGAAAGATGTGGGACCACATGGGGCGAAACTCTGAGCCCTGAGGTGAGTCTCGAGTTGAGTTATGTGTCCTGACAGTCTCGATGCATAGTTAATGTGAGCACCGTGAGAAACCTGATAAACACGGTGAGCAGGCGCCAAAGTAAAGCGAACACGCATACCGACGATACATAGGTGAGCCCACCGGTGGGCAGACATGCACGGTGCTAAAGATGGAGCGGCAAAAAGGCGTGGCAAAAGTAGGAGTGCGCGGACCACATAAATGTGCAAAGAAACTGGAAAATCCAGCAGAGGCTTGAATCCACTGCAAACGTTCCTACCGAATGATGATAAACTGTGCAAACGTTCCTACCGAATGATGATAAACTGTGCACAGTGAGATACAAATGGGTAAGGTGCCCAGTAGAACAATGTGAGTACAAATGACGATGAGAAAAGGGGTGGGCCCAGTCGGTTGACGGGGGCACAAGCAGAAATGGGCGAAGGAGCACCCAAAAGAAACGCGAGGTGGACAAAATGGTAGCGATCCTCGAAGACGGGATCTCTATTCAGAGAGCAATAATCGCGTTTCCTCTCGCAGAGAAATACTACTGCTTTGTAGTTAGATTGGGGACAATCAAAGGCTAGCGGAGTAAACCGTACACAAAACTGGACGGCAGGCAAACCAATAGTCCACCATTTGCGTTGACCGACTTTTGCTTTGTATCCACTGTATTGGAGTAACAATCCTCTTTAAGGATAATCTTCGAATGTGGAAGAACAATTTACTTTGCTGTGGTTATCATTTTGTTGTTTCTTGATGAAGTTCAGTACCGATGATGTACTTACATTTTCCCTGATATTTTCATTTCCAAACCGGTCTCTTTTTGATGATCCTAGCATTATGTGTAGGAATTACATCTCTGTGGTGAATAATTTCCTTTTATCATGTGATAGCATACTGTTGGAAGAAATATTGTGTTGAACCATTTAGTCTCATGGTGATATGTTTGCATTTCAAAATGGGTTCCATTTGTTCTATGATTTAATCTATGTAATATTTCGCTGTATAATTTTCATTTCTTGACAAACGAACACAAAATAAAAATTACCTCCTGTGAAATGAGATGCTTGAGGAAAGCGGTAAATAAAACAAGAATAAACCATATAATAAATGAGGAAATTAGTAGAACAGTCGGAACAACACCTGCTATTAGTTTCATTGAAAAACAGAGACTCAAATGGTTTGGCCACTTGGTGAGAATGGACCCGAATACACCAGTTGCAAGGGCGTAAAACCTGAAAATGGATACATCAAGAGGAAGGTGCAGACCAAGAAAAAGATGGGTTGATGGTGTTTGTTTATGTTTTTTTCCGATCCAGAAGCACTTTAGCTTTTTAACTCTTCGGCATGGTGCCATGGACATCGTAACCCTTCGGTTCGGTGCCACGAACACCTTAAATCTGGAGAACATGTGACTTTTCTGCCATCCGCGAATTTGAACCCGCACTCACAGAGGGCTAGTCACCCGCAGTCCAACGCGCTGTGAACACGCTGGGCAGGCGGTGATGGTGTTATAGACATCTTAAAACTTCACAATACCCCAGCTTATCAAGCGACCGAGCGTGTCCTATCTCGGAAACCGATCATCAGTTAAAGTGCTACGACTAACGGCAAAAACACAGAGAATGACATAAGAAAAAAAACACAGAGAAAGAAATAAGAAAGAAAAAACACAGCGAAGGACGTCAGAAAGAAAAAACACAGAGAAGGACATAAGAAAGAAAAAAACACAGAGAAGGACATAAGAAAGAAAAAACACAGAGAACGACATAAGAAAGAAAAAACACAGAGAAGGACATAAGAAAGAAAAAACACAGAGAAGGACATAAGATATAAAAACACAGAGAAGGACATAAGAAAGAAAAAAAAACACAGAGAAGGACATAAGAAAGAAAAAACACAGAGAAGGACATAAGAAAGAAAAAAAACAATATTCCGCTAGTTATTATCTTACTTTTATAATTACAACAAAGTGTTGTACATTTTACTAAGAACTATGGACATGGATGACAAAAACAACGTTGGACATATTTAAGTCAAATTGGTGGAGATACTTCACATTAAATAGGAGAATTTGATAGTGCATATCTCAAATAAACTTGTGAGTGCATGTTTGTCGGTGATTCTTATGTTTTTTAATCGAGATATGTTGTTAGTGCGTTGTCCAGTAATGTCGGCAGGGAGAACACTTCTCTTTCGAGACAGACTAAATTATATAGGGGAACACCGTGCAGTGAAGTCAATCCTTTGGTCTATACATACATTTTAATACGAGTATAATACACAAGCTGCTTAGATCAAATAATTACCCTACGACTAATTTTGGAGGAACATATTGAGAAGAAACAAACACTCATACTAAATTTCATCGATTTTAAAAATGCCCTTGATAGTTTACACAGACTCTCTCTGTGGAATATTCTGAGATGCTATGGAATACCAGACAAAATAATAAACATTATTAAAAGCCTCTATGATGGTTCACAGTGTGCAGTTTGCACTGATGGTGGACACAGCGACTGGTTTATGGTTGAAACCGGAGTACAGCAAGGCTGCATTCTATCTCCGCTATTGTTTGGAGTGGCCATTCACTGGGTGGTGCGAAAATGTTGCAGGGTCTAAACTGGCATCGATTGGGTAGAAAATAATCAACTAGAAGATTTGGATTTTGTAGATGATATTGCCTTGTTAAGTAGAAACAACCAAAATATGCAATATAGCTATGACTGCAGATAAGCTATGAAAAATAAATATAATGAAGATACCTATGGCAAGTAATGCAGATATCACACTGGAATCTAAAATGATAAAAAACAGAGCAGTTCACCTATTTAGGTAGCAATTTTGATTGCACAGGAAATGTAAAAAAATTATAATACGAATTGGCAAAGCAACATCAGCTTTTAAAAGTCTAAATAAAATATGGAACTGCAAGTTATATAGTATTAAAACTAAATTACGAATTTTCAATTCAAATGTTGTATCAATTCTAACATATGCTAGCGAGAGTTGGAAAATGACTAAAGATATAGAAAGCAAGTTGAATGCATTTGAAAATAGATGTCTGCAAAAATAATGAATATAAAATAGAACGAATTCAGGAGAAGTGATGAAATCAGATACATGTCTGGTCAACCACTAGTGACAACTGTTATAAGAAAGAGAAGATGGAGATATGTTGGACATACCTTAAGGATAAATGATCAATGAATATCAAAGCAGGCATTGAAGTGGGATGCAAAGGGTTCAATAAAGAGAGGTCGACCTAAGGAGACCCTGAAACGAACTTTGCTGAGAGAAGCATGAAATATCGGTCTCAGTTCCATGGAGGATATTGAGCGGGTTGCCCAGGATAGAGCGGTATGGAGAAATTACTTGAAGGCCCTATGTAACGTATAACGTTACGAGTGGAATTATTACTATAATAATACACAAGCATAAACATGTGATACAACAAATTATAACTAGATAGAAAGATAATGATAAAATGAATATTTCAATTAGGATAAAATAAACTGTTATACTTTTCATCTATTGCTACAATGATCAAGCGGCACTTGGGTTCATGTCCTTCTGTCTAATACTATGTAGTGATGTATGCATGTGTTTGTAAGATGATATTTTGTTCCGAATAACGTGTTTCATTCATTTGACTTTGGAGAAAGCAGGATCGTCTTGACATCATACAGCACTTGGCTTCTGAGAAGGTAGTGATGAACGATTTCATGATGATTAGTCCTCAGTTCGCACTCTGGAGTACATTGGAGTAGAATTCTGTTCATTCGATTATTAAGTGGTATGTGCTGGGCTCTGGAGTCAAAATATTTTGCTTTTTCTCTCATTATAAGGTGCTTTCCGGTCAAGCTAGCGAAGCACTCTCTGTCTTCCTTTAGCTGGATTGAGTATAGTCCTCAACCAACTCAAGCCAAATCTCTACCTATTTTCTGCAGCTCCCTCCATTTTTCTTTATATTGTTGATCACTGCCTCAAAACTGTCTCCATGTATGTCTCGGCTTCCTTCTTTCCTTTCCTGTGGATTCCAGGAAAAGATCCTTTTTGTTATATTCCTTTCAGGTTTTCGCAAATTGTCCTATCCAGCGCCAGCTTCTTTTTTTAACCTCTTGGTCCACTGGAATATGTCTTGTTCTCTCCATACGTTACTTATTTGTAAACATATCATACCATCTTAGTCTCTCTATTCTGCGCAGACACCAGTTGATTAATGATTGCAGTTTATGCGTTATTATTTTAGTAGTTCATGTTTCTGACCCATACAGCAGAACTGCTTTAACATTACAGTTATATATCCTAATTTGTGTTCTAGATTTGATTTCTTGATACTTCCATATTTTTCTCAGTACAATGAAAGCTTCTCTTGCCTTCTGTATTCTTTTGACATCTCTATCTGTTCCATCCTCTTTGTCTACATTGCTGCCCAAATATGTGTATGATTCTACCTCTTGAATTGGGATTTAACCGAGGGAGATCGAATTGTAATTTGCTTGGTTAATTCATATTATCTTTGTCTTTCCCTAATGAATGTTTAGCTTTATTTGCTGTGACGTTTGATACAATGTGTTTAGCTTATCCTGCATCTGATTTCATGTATGTGACAGAAGGACTATGTCATCAGCGAAGTCCAGATCTTCTAGTTGCTCTATCAGAGTACATTGGATTCCATTTCTGGTGTTAGTTACTGCTGTCTTCATAATTCAGTCTATTGTCAGTAAGAACAACAAAGCTGATAGAAGACATCCCTGACGCACTCCTGTTTCTATTCCAAAAGTGTCTGTTAGTTTCATATCTGTATATGTTGCTCTTATTAGGTTAATAATTTTCCCATAATGTCTCATCAATTTCTCAAGGGTTTCCCTATCAATAGTGTCAAAAGCTTTCTCATAATCCAGAAATCCGATATAAAGTGGGATTTCGTTCAATACTTTGGTCTATTATTGTACGTTGTATCCCGCCTGCCCAGCGTGTTAGTAGCGCGTTGGACGACGGGTGACAAGCTCCTGAGTGCGGTTTCAATCTCGGCTGGTAGAACAGTCACAAGTTCTCCAGATTTAAGGTGTTCGTGACACCGAACCGAATGGTTACGATGTCCATGGCACCGATCCGAAGAGCTGAAAGTTCAAGTGCTTCTGGATCGGGATAAAAAATTATGCGTAATGTGGCTATCTGACCAGTACAGGATCTATTTGGTCGGAAGCCTGTCTGTTCATCTCTTAGTTTTATATCCATGGCATCTCTCAGTCTCTTCAGGATAATTCTGCTTAGTAATTTCTCAGGTACTGACAACACCATTATTCCTCTATAGCAGCGTTTCCCAAAGTGGTAGACGCCTCCGTGGGCGCTGAAGCGTTCTAGGGGCGGTAGCGGATCGGAAATATGTGGGGTGCGTTCAGTCTATCTAGGGGGTCGGTGGCTCCTTATAGAAAAAAATTAATATATACATATTTAAAAATTAATTATTTTAGTTTTTTTTTGCGATTGAATAATCATTTACACGTTTAATTCTGAATTTTAATTCATCCTATGCCCGTTTTACACGATCCATTTTTCCAGTGCCAAAATTTATATATATACAGTAATCGCCCTCCAGCTAAATACAATCACATCAGCGATACTGTCTGTCTTTGATCAAATTACAGTAGCAATGTGTTGCATGGTGTTATTAAAATAACAATCTGTATAAACATGTTACTACATTTACAAGAAGTGCTCAACGTGATTTCCATTAGCCTCTAAATCCGGCAGGAGTTTTACCCGTCTCTGAACTTATAATAACAAACACTGTATTTTGCCAGAATTTAGGACACATACTCTTTTTATAAATCGGATACACACAATGACCGATATACACATCGCATATACACAGACACAGAACAGAAATCGTTTACTTTTTGACAAAATGCAGCGATTATGACGACGGAGTCTTGTGTTGAAAGAGTATTATCAATATAAGGGAATACTATGGTAAAACTATATCAATATAAGGGAATACTATGGTAAAACTATATCAATATAAGGGAATACTATGGTAAAACTATATCAATATAAGGGAATACTATGGTAAAACTATATCAATATAAGGGAATACTATGGTAAAACTATATCAGTATAAGGGAATACTATGGTAAAACTATATCAATATAAGGGAATACTATGGTAAAACTATGTAACAATGACGAAACACGTTAAAAAAAGTATTGTAGTTTTATAAAAACAATAACAATATGTGTTATTACGTGTTTCACCTGTGTTGAAAGAGAGTATATAGGAAAATTCAGAAAAGTCAAATACTTGATTTTTGATATCTTTTGAGGTCTAGTTAACATAAATTTTAGTTCTGGGGATGATTGCAGTTGGTCAGATAGCGGATTTTAGTGTGAATGAAATGCAAGGGACAGCAAATATATATATATGAAATATTTTTACAACGAAGAGTGGAGTCGTTGAACTTTCATAGGTTAATGACCGATTTGGGAACAAAGAATTTTGGTTTTGTCACGCAATGATTACAGAGAGAAGTAGCATTATAGGACATCTTTACCCAATACCGCTACTGGCATATTACGGCGGGATGTCAAATCTATAAATACCAGTAGTTTTGTTTTATAATGAAGCTTAATATAGTAATAAGCTTCATTACATTTTGTGTGCTTTGTCAACAATTATCAGTTGAGACAGTGTAATATATAGTGAGTCATACAAAGTGTAATATATAAGAGGAGTCATACAAAATGTAATATATAAGTGGAGTCATACAAAGTGTAATATATAAGTGAGTCATACAAAGTGTAATATATAAGTGGAGTCATACAAAGTGTAATATATAAGTGGAGTCATACAACGTGTAATATATACGTGGAGTCATACAAAATGTAATATATAAAGTGAAGTCATTCAAAGTGTAATATATAAGTGGAGTCATACAACGTGTAATATATAAGTGGAATAATACAAAATGTAATATATAAAGTGAAGTCATTCAAAGTAAAATATATAAGTGGAGTCATACGACGTGTAATATATAAGTGAGTCTACAAAGTGTAATATATAAAGTGAAGTCATTCAAAGTGTAATATATAAGTGGAGTCATACAAAGTGTAATATATAAGTGGAATCATAGAAAGTGTAATATATAAGTGGAGTCATACAAAGTGTAATATATAAGTGGAGTAATACAAAATGTAATATATAAGTGGAGTTATACAACGTGTAATATATAAGTGGAGTCATACAAAGTGTAAATGGCATTTTTTTATGAATACTGTTGCCAACTTCATGACTTCAATATGTCTGAATCTAAGAAGAAATGTCGACAGTACAGTATTGTGTATTTGAAATACGGTTTTATTCAGTCTCCTACGAACAAATTATTACCTATGTGCTTGATTTGTCCAAACATATTTTCAAATGGAACAATGAAACCTTCTAGGCTACAAGAACATTTCACTAAAATGCACGCTGTCAAAAAGGATAAAGATTTGTCCCATTTTCAAGTACTAAAAAAAATATTTGAAATGTCCAAATATATCAACACTTTTTTTGTTGCCCACTAAACAAGATAATGACGGATTACAAACTTTTTATAATATTTCATTATTAATCGCAAAAGCTGGAACACCAGACACAATTGGTGAGGAATTAATCTTGCCGGCAGTAAAAGAAGTCATAAAACTATGCTTCATAAGCCAGCGTCCGATATCATTAGGAAAATTTCTTTGAGCAATAATTCAGTGTAAAGTAGAATATATGAAATGGTTGAAGACGTTGAAAATCATTATGCGATTATTTGAAGACAACTTTCCATTCAACTCGATGAATCAACTCTTCTAAATAATGAAACACTACTCTTATCATACGTTCGATTCTTAAAAGAAGAAAAAGTGTGTCAAGAGTTATTATTTGCTAAAGATTTCGAAGCGGAAACAATATTTAATACCATGAACAAGTTTTTTCAACAGAAAGCCATTCCTATTTGTAATATTTTGTCTGCTGCTACTGATGGTGCTCCAGCAATGATAGGACACCACAAGGGTTTCATAGCGAATTTAATACAAGCAGGACTAAATGTACTTGCTATTCATTGCGTTATTCATCGTCAACATTTGGTTGCGAAGAATTTAAGTGAACGTCTGCATACGTCGCTCCATTACGCTATTAGACCAGTCAATAAGATTAGAAGCAATCCACTGAGCGTCATATTGTTTAGTCAACTTTGTAGGGAAAATGATGAAGATTTCAGTCGTTTCTTGCTTCACACAGAAGCTCGTTGCTTTCAAACGGTATTTGTCTGAATCGATTTTACAATTTATATGATTCAGTACTAGAGTTCCTAGAAAACAAAGTCAACGGATTGTGATCCAATCCAAAAATGACATCACTTATTTGTCAGACCTCTATAAACTATTTAATGAAGTCAATCTACAATTATAAGGTGATTATTTGAATTTAATTAAAATAAAAAACATTATTGCCGCTTTTGTGGGGAAACTTGATCTGTTCAAGTGGAATCTAGCCTGAGGGAAATATAGTTACTTTTCAAATTTATCAGCAGTATTTCTCAAAAAGAATGATTAACTTTCATACTGCCAACACTTGGAGGTTATCCATGCTGATTTCAATGAGCCATTCAAAGAGATTTTAAACATGAATATAACAAATTGAGTTATAGATCCATTCGCACATGTAAACACAGCAGAATCATCAAATTTAGAAGTGGAACTTATAGAACTCACACCAAACGAAGAACTAACAATCAAATTCAAAAGTGGATACCAAGAGTTCTGGCTTCAAATATTAATACCGACACTGTACCCTGGATTATGGAAAATAGTGTAGAGATTTTTAATTGCATTTCCATCTTCTAATTTGACTGAGCGTATGTTTAGTGCTGTAGTGAAGTTACTATCTAAGAATAGGAACAGATTGCATATACGATGCATAAATGATTGTAGCGATTTATTACTGTTTTTGACGAAAATTGCACTCGATATTAACAAGCTTTTAAGAATGTAACAGGCTCATCCTTCACATTAATTTGTAATATGTCTGTATTTTTACTTCGTAAATTCGAAAGCAGCAATTGTGTAATCAATTTGTTGGTGTTTTAATTATTACAATAATATTCTTACTAATGAAATGCAATCTCTTAATATGTATTTCGAATGTTCATAGTTAAACCATTGTATGAAACTGCATAATGTTATTCGAGCATTCACTTTATAATCGGTATATATGGGCTACGTTTTATCAAAATCTGTATAGCAATAACTGTCTTGAAGATGAAGTACGTATTGGCCATCACTTTTCAAATAATTTTACAACATAAGCAGTCATGTGTCATTAGTTGCTATTTGAGTGTCTTAATGGCGAGAAGTGGTTAAGTCGTTTGCCTCTCATACCGAAGGTTGTGGTTTTGAATCCGGACCGAGATACATGTGCAATTTGTTCATGAGATCCCTAGGATTGTTGCAGGAGCTACGGAGTTTGTGCTTTGTGCAATGCTCTTGGCAGATGGTATGTCATCTCTATCGACAGGTGTGGAACCATATTGGGAAAACTGGTGCAATGAAGTCAATCCTTGGACCCTAATTTAGTTGCTATTTACGTCGAAAATATCAAACGGCTTCAATGTAGACAAATATTGTAATAGGGGAGCGTTACAAAATTTGTATCTTGCCAGGGGCGTGGGCCGAAAAAGTATGGGAATCTATGCTCTATAGTTTTCACACTTATGAAGGTCTCCTTTCTTTGGTAGCTTCACCAGGTATCCTTCTCTCCAGTTTGCTGGTATTTTTTCGATCTCCCAGATTCTGCTAAATAATTCATACAGTAATTTTGTAAATGTGCTTATGTTGGCTTTAACCGCCTCCAATGGAATACCATGTGGGCCGACCGATTTCCCATCTTTCAAAAGTTTGATGACTTTACTAATGTCCTCTTTGGATGGTTTCTCACAGTTGATGTCCAAGTCAATTTCTGCAGGTTGGATATCTAGGGGGTTTGTAGGTACTGGTCTGTTCAGGATTTCGTTGAAGTAGTTCATCCATCTTTCCATTTGGTCTCTGACATTAGTGCTAGTTTCCCCATTACTGTTTTTGATCAGCCCACTTGGTTGACTGTATTTTCTTGCTAGTTTTCTGGTAGTGTTGTAAAAATCCCTAAGGTTTCCTTTTGCTGCAGCTACCTCTGCTTCTCTTGCTAGATCTTCTATGTATTGTCTTTTAACTGATCTTATTAGTTTCTTCACTTTCTTGCTAGCTTCTGTGTATTTTCTTGGGCTCTGGCTTTGGTACTTCTAGTTTTGCTATTATTTAAATCTTCTTTTCTCTTTTTCCTTTCTTCTAGTATTTGAGAGTTTTTGGAGTTATCCATCCATGCTTTATGATTCCGCTTCAACTTTCCCAATACCTATGTGCACGTTTCATTCCAGACACCGTTTGCTTGCTGCCAGCATTTTTCCGCACTCACCTCATCTTCTAGATGTCCTAAAATCTCATACTTATTTGAGACGGTGACCATAAACTGTTCCTTTGTTTCTTGACTTCTGAGGTATGCTACAATATATTAGTGTCTATGTTCATGGGATGTTATGTATCGCTTGAGCTTCAGTTTCATTGGTGATCCGACTCTACATCTGCACCCTTAGAACCCTTACATCTTGTAGAGATGACCTGAATTTCCTGTTTATGCGTATGTGGTCAATTGCATTTTCTGTTCTGTGATCTGGTGATACCCAGGCTGTTTTATATATACTTTTATGTGGAAAGACGTATTGATTCGCTGTACAGAAATTAGTGAATAGCTCTCCATCTTCGTTCATTACCCTTAGTCCATATTTCTCCATGATCTCCTCATAGTCTATGTTTTTCTCACCTATCTTGACATTGAGGTCATCCATTAGAATTGTGATGTTCCCATTTCTCTGATTACCTATAATATTTTGAAGTTGTATGTGAAATTCCTCTTTAACTTTGTTTTCCTCTTTATCGTAGGAAGGTGCATAACACTTGGTCACATTCAAGAATACTTTCTTTTTAATGGTTCTGAATGTTGATATGATAATCCTTGGACTCAATGCTTCCCACTTTATTACTGCATTTTCCGCTTCTTTAGATATCATTAAAGCCACACCTTCACTATGGGGGAGCATTTCTTCTATGTGTCCTGAGAACAGCATTGTTTCCACTGTGTTTAGACGTTGTTTGCACGCACTATTCCACCTAGTTTCACATAGTCCCAAGATGCCAATGTCGTTGTATTTCATATCATTTACAACCTGCGCTATCTTTCCCATTTCATACATACTTCCCTTCTAACATTCCAGGTGCCAATTCTGTAGCTTTTCCTAGGTGACAGGAAGATAATCTGCAGATCCATTGCGGCTTTCTCTACATCGCTTTATACCTCGTCTAGAAGAGCTTCCTTTCCTCTTGGTTGGCACAGTTATTGTTTTATTTTTATGTCTTTTTCATGGTTGCTTGAATTTTGTGGGTAAAATTTTCTATTGGATAAGGAAGCCAGTCCTACGCCAAACCCCACCTTAGTGCATCCTTCGACATGCCTTGTAGGTCGCAAGCCGCCATTCTTTGCTAACCTTGCCAGCCCGGCACCACACGATCCGAAGCACTCTGGAGGTGTATTACTGGTAGAATTCTACACAAAGTCGATTTTAAGTTTCTTTGGATGAAATTTGTGTATTAAACCTGAATTTGATAGATTTTAGTGCATAACGAAACTGCCCTACCTGTGACATCCGGACAGGGTACTGTTGCACCAGTGTTTCCCGTGGACAGGGAACATACAGAGTAAACCCTTGCAAATTGCCAAGTGTCGACACGCGCCCCGAAACGGCTGAGAATACACCAACTCAGGAACAAACTCACAGTGGATAGAAAAGTAAGGTGATAATGAAAAGTCTTGACTGGTACAAAGCGAAACATTGGTTAAGGGCAATACTTTTCGAACGCCCAAATATACGGCAAAAAGATGATCTTAAAGGCATAGATCCAAGCCAAAATATATGGCACAACGAATCGCTCCGTATATTCGCACAACGTAGAAAATCCGTTCTTGTCAAAGATCAATTATATCACAAAAAGAAAGATAAAATTGACCAAGAAGAAAGAACGAGAGAAGAAGATAAAAATAAAAATGTAGAAAGTGAGAAATTGATTTTCTGTTTAAATGCCCAATCAACAGTTTGTACTGCTCTTTGAAAGCGTTATTGAACTTAGATCTGAGATTGCATGACCTTTGCATTGTAGCTCAATATTTAACGTATGTAATGTGAATGTACAGAGGTACAAGAACGACAATTACAACGTGGTGAAATGAAGAAGTAAAATTAGCAGTTAAAGAGAAAAAAAACGTAGATACAACACATTAGCAAAACGCATACAGCAAAAAGACCTGACTGAGTATAGAACAGCTAGAAAACAAACAACAAAATGACCTGAGTATAGAACAGTTAGAAAACAAACAACAAAATGACCTGACTGAGTATAGAACAGCTAGAAAACAAACAACAAAATGACCTGAGTATAGAACAGATAGAAAACAAAAAAACAAAATGACCTGACTAAGTATAGAACAGATAGAAAACAAACAACACAATGAACAGACTGAGTATAGAACGGATAGAAAACAAACAACAACATGACCTGACTGAGTATAGAACAGCTAGAAAACAAACAACAAAATGACCAGACTGAGTATAGAACAGATAGAAAACAAACAACAAAATGACCTGACAGAGTTTAGAACAACTAGAAAACAAACAACAAAATGATCTGACTGAGTATAGAACAGATAGAAAACAAACAACAAAATGACCTAACTAAGTATAGAACAGCTAGAAAACAAACAACAAAATGTCCTGACTAAGTATAGAACAGCTAGAAAACAAACAACAAAATGACCTGACTGAGTTTAGAACAACTAGAAAACAAACAACAAAATGACCTGACTGAGTATAGAACATCTAGAAAACAAACAGCAAAATGACCTAACTAAGTATAGAACAGCTAGAAAACAAACAACAAAATGACCTGACTAAGTATAGAACAGCTAGAAAACAAACAACAAAATGACCTAACTGAGTATAGAACAGCTAGAAAACAAACAACAAAATGACTTGACTGAGTATAGAACAGCTAGAAAACAAACAACAAAATGACCTGACTGAGTATAGAACAGCTAGAAAACAAACAACAAAATGACCAGAGTATAGAACAGCTAGAAAACAAACAACAAAATGACCTGACTGAGTATAGAACAGCTAGAAAACAAACAACAAAATGACCTGACTAAGTATAGAACAGCTAGAAAACAAACAACAAAATGACCAGAGTATAGAACAGCTAGAAAACAAGCAACAAAATGACCTTACTAAGTATAGAACAGCTAGAAAACAAACAACAAAACGACCTGACTGAGTATAGAACAGCTAGAAAACAAACAACACAATGACCAGACTGAGTTTAGAACAGCTAGAAAACAAACAACAAAATGACCTGACTGAGTAAAGAACAGCTAAAAAACAAACAACAAAATGACCTGACTAAGTATAGAACAGTTAGAAAACAAACAACAAAATGACCTGACTGAGTATAGAACAGCTGGAAAACAAACATCAAAATGACCTGACTGAGTTTAGAACAGCTAGAAAACAAGCCAAAGAGATTATAAAGAAATCTAAACTACAATATACATGACAAGATTATAGCGAAACATTAAATTCAGGTTACAAAAATTCAACAAGAAAATTCTCCAAGAAAATAAAAGCCATGTGGGAAAGACAAAAACAATATGACGCAATTGAAATTATAAATGGTGGTAAAAAAAATTCATACCAATTAAAATACAATTTTCATTATCATCAAAAAGTACATCAAGGACCAGTGCTACAGAGTTTATGCTCTGTTGCTGAGATCTTCATGTGTAAGAATTATATAGAAACACACATGGTTATTCACCAAAGTACAATGATGATTCTATCAATCAATTCAGAATTACCAAGAATCACCAGAAGACTGGAGGAATGCAACAATAGTTCCCATCTGGAAGAAGACTCACACATGGCATTTCGGATGAACAGAAGCTGTACAGATGTGATATTCGCCTTCAGGCAGTTAGCGGAAAGGACTTTGAATCCGACAAACACCTGCGCGTTGCTTTTGTAGACCAGGAAAAAAAAGCGCTCGACCGTGTAGACAGACACAAGTTGTGGAAAGTATTATCAACTTATAGAGTTAGTGACTACCTAGTCAATCTATGCAAGAGCATTTACATAAACAACCAGTGTACAATTCAAACAAACACAGGACTATCAGAAAACTTTTACGTGGGGTCAGGATTAAGACAAGGATACGTACTATCTCCGCTGCTGTTCATCACATCATCATCAAGGTGCGTATCCTTTATAGGACGTTGCTCTCTTTGCAGCACATCTGAAATTCACTCTGTCTCTTGCCAGTTCACCCACTTTGTCGATGGTCATGTTCATGGTTTCTTTAATATCTTGTAGCCATCTTCTTCTTGGTCTGCCTCTGCCTTTGCGTCCTGGGACCCTGCCCTCCAGTATTGTTCTTTACAGGCCATCGTGACGCTTGATGTGATTAAAGTATGTAATTTTTATGTACAGTATGTTGTTTATCAGCCAATTTTCTTTAACGTTTAGTTCGTTCCGGACATCAGTGTTCTTTCTTTTTTCTGTCCATGGTATTCGTAGGACCTTTCTGTAGCATTTAGTTTCGAAGGACTGGATTTTCGTTCTTAATTTTTGTGTAATTGTCCATGATTCACAACCATAATTAGCCACTGGGAAAATGCATGCTCTCAATATTTTTAATTTTAGTATTTTGCCGGTGCTTTGCCACATGTTCTTCATTGTGTTTAACTTCTTGATTTCTATTGCCAATCTTTTTGAGATCTCTTTGGAACAGTCACGTTATTGTTAATTATTGCGCCCAGATATTCGTAGCTCTCTACTCATTGGAGTTCTTCATTGTTTACTGGGATGTTAGGTGAGCCTTTTGCTTTGTCAGTTGACATGATTTTTGTTTTTGTATATTCAAATATAGATGTTGGTCTTCACTATGTTTCTTGGTCGTCATGATTAGGTTTTCCAAACTTTCTTTGCTGGTGGATAATAATACTGTATCGTCTGCGCATCTAAGCTCTGGTATGCATTTGTCGCCTATAGTGAGAGGGTCGTAATTCACATAGTTGGCATCATCTTTTACATTCCTCATGATGTTCTCCGCATATATGTTGAATAAGTATGGTGACAAAATACATCCCTGTCATACCCCCTTTTGAATCTCGAACCATTCAGCTATTTCACTTCCTATTTTAATGGTTGCCTGTTGTTCGTGGTATAGAGATTCTATGAGTTGTATTATGTGTGTTGGAAAGTGCATGTCATTCATGATGTTCCACATTTTCTGGTGTTGTATATGGTCGAAAGCCTTGCTATAGTCTATGAAACATGCATGCGGGTTTATGTTGTATTCTCTGCATTTCTCGATAATGAGTCTCATGCTACACATATGGTCTCTAGTGCCTCTACCTCTTCTGAAACCTGCTTGTGTTTCGTGTATTTCATCTTCTCATTTTTGTTTCATCCTCTTCATTATGATTTTTAGTAGGATTTTGCTGGGGTGACTTATAAGGGCAATAGTTCTGTAATTGGTGCATAGTTTCATGTTTCCCTTCTTTGGAATAGGTATAAATACTTATCTCTTCCATTCCTTTGGCCAGGAGGAGCTATTCCATATCTTTGTGCACAATTTATGATATACCCGAACACTGTCCTCCCCACCTGCTTGAATCAATTCCGCTGGTATATCATCACGCCCTGGTGACTTCCCTCTCTTCAGGGTTTTGATGGCCAGGCGCACTTCATCCAACATGGGCTCTGTTTCTGTCTCTTCGCTTTCTGTTATTATCTGATGTGGATTTTTAGATGTATCTCCGAGGTCAAAGGCTCATGAGGTTATGGTGGTAACATGAGCCAGGATTAGCGAGGGGCGAGCTAACCAAGACCTGCCCCGACCTCCACGCGATGACCCTGGAAACAGACTCTTGTTCCGGTCTGACTAAGAAGGGCAAGGATCGGGGAGAACTACTGGTAGTGGTAGCAGTGCAAGTACGGAAATGCAAAACAGATCCATACTAACAAAATGCACAAATCTCCTGACCGATGTCCAACAAGATATTGCCCAAGTTCTTAAACGTAACGAAACAGCAACGAAAAGTCTCGGACATGGATGAGAGGTGCATCCAGTGACGAAACGTGTGCCCACGAAGGGAGAAGTTCGAAGCCCTGAGGAGTGGGCAAACATTGCCAGCCCGTAGGCAAGAATAAATAAAACAGGACCGTAACGAATAAAAGTCTACCCTCGTGTCGTTACGAGAGAAGATTGCAGCTGACTCCGCATCGGTGGCCTAGTGCAGATACATGTACTGGGCAAGGTTTGCCGAGCGCAAAAGAACAAGTTGCGTTTTAGTGCATAACTAAACTACCCGTCCTGGGAAAACCGTGCAAAGGTACTGTGCGATTAAAAATTAACATTCCCGGAAGAACTGAGGTTGGTGATACCTAAAGGAACTGCCAGCCTTGGGGCAACCGGGCAAGGTTCGAGTGCAGTCGTAACTAACATCCTCGGAATAACTGGAGCGGGTGACGATGGCGGGCGAAAAATCCTCAGTTGCGTTGATAGCGCCTACTGAAACGACCCTCTACATTGTTTGTACTAGGCCCCATGCCGGTGCCTATCGAGGTTAATTGCAAATTGCCGCGTACCAACGCGCGTCTAGAAAAGGTTTAGAATGTTCTTCTCCGGATCAAATTCAAAATGACGGTAAAGCAAGGCCGACAATGTACGGATCAGACATGAAGTTCGGGTCCTGAACATTGGCGAAGGCCGATACTCACACGGTGTTTTATACGAGTTAGACGCCGTTCGAGGATAAGCTGACAAGCCAGGAGAAATATTTCTCAGTCAGAAGGTGCAAAACAGCGTAACTCACTCTCTTGGCGTAGATCACAAAGCCCAAATATACGGCAAAGTTGATCGTAAAGGCGTAGATCCGAAAGGATCGTTCTAGGGAAAGTTCACCCTAGAAAATCAAAAGCTGGCTGAAAACGGACGGGCGGGCCTAGTCACCATGGGCACACAATCGTCCCGACGTAGATCACTCCGTTCTTGCCAGTCGACCAATTATACATCACAATAAGAATGACCAAAATTGGCTGTGAAGAACGATCGCAGAAGAAGAAGATGTGTCTCCATACATGTTTCTGCAGTACTCACGCCATCTTTCTAGTTAAACACGTAAAACAAAGTACTACAGTTTTACAAAATACATAAACAGTGACGATAAACAGCAACGTTTCGCCCAAAAGGCCTTTATCAAACAAACAATACAACAAGAATGACGAATTTCGAGGAACACTACAAATGGACGATTACATGGAAACATAAACCTATCTGATGAAAATCTGGGAATAAAACGAACAACGAAATGAGTGCAACACAAAAACCGAAAGGGGAAAAAGGAGAGCAACAATAAACAATATAGGGATAAATGACACATATATGGAGAAACACAATTTTAAGATAAAGGCAGAGATAAGACAGTACTAGAAGCATAGGAATGTAATGCTTGAGTCCAAGAGGTCGAAGTGCTAGAATGAAAATAAAGGTTCTCAGGGTGAATCGACTGCGATATGAGGAATATGTTTGGATGGTGATTGACATGCAACTCCTGAATGGCCAGTATAGAAATGAGGGGCCACAGGAGTGACAGAGCATTGGCGAATATCGCGAAGCGGGGCGAATCGGTCACTGAGCTCTTACTGGTGTCACCATATAGGCCTTATGGATCGTTTGAGGTGATAGATAGATGTAGCGGGATCTCAGGAAATGTCTTGAATGGTAGGAGTTGGAAAGAGACAGCAGGGCCCCGAATAATATGCATGTATTACAGCGCGACGGCAAATTGAGGGCCCCAAATGACCGGGATTTTTACTTGAGGGATTGTAAATAACAAATTTTTGGGGCTTCTGCCCGTCTGTACCCCACCAAAGGATAATGGAAGACTGAAGGTCCAGGATCAGACAAGAATAGGAGATGATAATAAAGACCTTTTCACCGGGGAAACTATGATGGAAAGTTAAAAAAGTTTAACCCGTCAGAATGGGGTTCTAAAGTGAGAGGGCCTCAAATTAGCTAAACCCGATGCATGGCAGATGTAAGCAATTCACCGGTATAGGGCTGGAGGGAATCAAGATTCATGAGTCTATCAAGAAAATCGTCGTTCTCGCTGCAGAGGCGACGAAGGCGTAAGAGTTGAGAGAAAGGTAAAGAGTCACGACAAGCCTTGGGATGGGAAGAGGTATACAGAAGAAAGCTATGTGTATCAGTAGGCTTGTAGTATACTGATGTAGTGATAGTGGATAGGCTGATGGTGATAGTGATGTCAAGAAAATTGACACATTAGGTAGAGATGTGAGAGGTAAACCCGAATTGCAGGATTGAAAAACATTAATGAAGTTAATGAAGCGTGACAAATCGGCTTCAGACATATCGGTAACTCCAATATAATCATCGATGTATCTATGATACACGGACGGAAGAAAGCCATCATAGGTGTTCCATACTAAGTGTTCAAGATGACCCATGAATAGACAAGCATAACTGGGTCCCATTTTAGTACCCATGGCGACCCCACTAATCTGTTCGAAGAACTGGTCATTGAACTGAAAGGAGTTGAGAGTGAGAACTAGTTCTGCAAGACGAAGGAGAGTCGAGGTGGAGACAAGAGGGTTAGTTCTCCTGTCGAGAAAAAACGGGAGAGCTTGAAGTCCGTCAGAATGAGGTATAGAGGTATACAGTGAGCAGACATCAAGGAGGAAGAGGCGAAAGTCCTGCCAGGCAACAACTTAATAGAAGAAAACAGAAAAAGTGTGTTTAGTATCTTTCAAGAATGAAGGTAGTGTGGTGACTATAGGGTTGAAGATACTATACTTAGGATGTCAACCGTTTCCCACCGTGGCCTGCGACTCAATTTCCATTTTCACAACCAGGAGGACCTTAGAACATCACGACTGGGAGTTTTCCCAGTATTCCACTAGAAACGTGATTGACTCTAAACCGGGTGCCTCTAACCCCTTTGATCTCTCATAAGAATACTTCATACGACATTGACTTCTCCACCCTAAACCCTGGCGTTCTAACATGTCACCGTCGGAGTTTCGTGCTCTATCACACCTCGTCGACGTGATGACATTGTTATCAAACCCGCTGAAAAAGGGTGGGAAGCGTAGAAGTAAAGAACTATATCTTCAGGAAGGCCACAACCAACTACTCAACACCTATTCTACACAAATATTCCTTCTGATCCCACACTTATCCAACAATAGTAAGGTCCACAGTCAAAACCCTCTTGCCTCAAAGACCTTCCTCCCGGCCTCATCACTATTTTCATCGACAGTTTTTTGGGCAAACCCGCATTCTATATGCTCCCAAAATTCATAAACTTCACAACCTGGTAGGCCTATTGTTTCTGCTTGCTCTGTCCTACGAAACATTTTCCCCGCA
Organism: Arion vulgaris; assembly: GCA_020796225.1. Lineage (NCBI taxonomy): Eukaryota > Metazoa > Mollusca > Gastropoda > Stylommatophora > Arionidae > Arion > Arion vulgaris. Next base: position 42,356,955 of record CM036768.1, read on the forward strand.
TTACTTGACAGTATTTTCCCAACCCTATAGTCCCCTACACTACCTTCATTCTTGAAAGATACTAAACACATTTGTCTGTTTTTTTCTTCTATTAAGTTGTTGCCGGCGGACTTATCGCCTCTTCCTCCTTGATGTCTGCTCAGGGTATCCCTCTATACCTCATTCTGACGGACTTCAAGCTTCCATTTTTCTCGACAGGAGAACTAACCCTCTTGTCTCCACCTCGACTCTCCTTCGTCTTGCAGAACTAGTTCTCACTCTCAACTCCTTTCAGTTCACTGACCAGTTCTTCGAACAGATTAGTGGGGTCGCCATGGGTACTAAAATGGGACCCAGTTATGCTTGTCTATTCATGGGTCATCTTGAACACTTAGTATGGAACACCTATGATGGCCTTCTTCCGTCCGTGTATCATAGATACATCGATGATTAGGGAGTTCCCGATATGTCTGAAGCCGAGGTCACGCTTCATTCTTCTTTTTCTTTGCCACACTGCTCCCGGTGTTGCCCAGTGTCGGGGTTTTTCTTTTTTGTTTTGCGCTGTTCTGGTGGCTTGGGATTGTTACTTTGCTCTTTCACAGGATTCTGCTAATCTAACCATCTTTTCCGTGGTCTTCCTCTTGTTTCTTTCCTGATGTTCTGTTGTAGAAGACTCTGTATACTGTGGAGTTTGGATGCATTTATTAAGTGGCCAAACCACTTCATTCTTTGTTTACCCTATATAATTAAACACGGTTTTGTGCCAACTTTTTTTTAAATGCTGATGTTGATTCTGTTTTTTTGTTTTTGGGTAATTTTTTTCAGGCAAAGTTTTTCCCATGTAGTTATTTTTGTGACTGCGCTTTGCCAATGCCCACGCTTCATTCCCTTCATCAATGCCTTCAATCCGCAACGGTTCACCTCTCACATCTCTACTCTCTGTGTCAATTTTTTTGACATCATATCACCATCAGCCTATCCACTATCACTATCAGTATACTCAAGCCTACTGATACACATGCTTTCTTCTGTATACCTCTTCCCATCCCCAGGTTTGTGGGACTCTTTACCTTTCCCCAACTCTTACGCCTCGTCGCCTCTGCCAGGACACACATCTCCCATGCTTGACCCTTCCCCCGCTAACCCGGTGAAGTGCTACATCTGCCATGCAGGGGTTTCAGCTAATTGCTCTCCAGGAGGCCCTCTCTCACATACTTAGAACCCCCAATTCTGACAGGGTTAACTTATCTTAACTTTCCACCCTCATAGTTCCCTGGTGAAAAGGTCTTATTCCATCATCTCCCTATTCTTCAGTCTGATCCTGAGACACTTTCAGTCTTCCAACACTATCCTTTGGTGGCGTACAGACGGGACAGAAGCCTAAAGGATTTGTTGGTACACAGTCGCCTCAAGCCTAACATCCAGAGTCACTTTGGCCCCATCCAATGGGCTCCGTTGTAATACATGTGCATATGTAATACAGACCCACTGTTTTCTTTTCCAAAGCTACCTATACCATTCAAGACAGTTTCACGTGTGAGCCCCGCAATATCATCTATGCTATCCCCTGCAAACGATGCCATAAGGCCTATATTGGTGAAACCAGTAAGAGGCTCAGTGACCGATTCGCCTAACACTTACCCCGATATTCGCCAATGCTCTGTCACTTCTGGACTCATTTCAATGATACTGGCCATTCAGGAGTTGACGATGTCCAGGTCACAGCCATCCGATCATGTTCCCCCGATGATCGCAGTCGATTCACCCGGAAAACCCGTTTATTTCATTCTATGGCATTTTGCGCCCTTTTGACTCAACGCATACATTCCTATGCTTCTTAGTACTGTCTTATCTCGTGCCTTGTATTATATGTGTTTGCTCCATATATGGTTTTTTATCCACTATATTGTTTATTGTTCTTTTCCTTCACTTTCGGTTTTTGTGAACTATTTGTTGTTCGTTTTTATTCCGATTTTCATCAGATAGGTTATGTTTCCATGTAATCGTCCATTTGTAGTGTTCTCGAAATTGTCATTCTTGTTGTATTGTTTGCTTGAAAAAGGGCCCTTTTTGGTCGAAACGTTGCTTTTTATCGTCACGTTATGTATTTTGAAAACGCAGATCTGTCTACGTGTTTACCAAATTTTTCCAAGTTTTCCCGGCAGTCTCCACCCTTTTCGATAATCATCTTTCTAGTACATCTTTTTTCGCTAATGTTTTGCCATTGTTATCGTTTATGACTTGTATTGATAGCTGAAATCACATGTCATTTTTATTAATTTCGTTGTGCATTTCTCTTCTCTTGTTTTCTTAATTCATCAATTTTATTGCATGAGAAGACTATGTGTTGTTTCTTGTCTTTTCGGATTTCTTTCTTGACTTCTCTTGAGCTGATTTTATATTCAGTGCTCTTTCTTTTAACCCGTCTGTTGCTTTCTTTTTCTTCAAATTAGCTGTTTTTTCAATATGAGACATGCTTGCATATTTCCTGGGGATGATGTTTTGTACGGTGAGAGAATTGTCTCTTGTCTGGTTAGTTAGTCCCAAATGTCATGTCCTCTTGAGCAGCCATACGTATGTCAAATTTGTTTTGTATTTCTATGTTGTATTCTAGTGGAATGGCATTTGTATCAAAACGTATAGGGCCAGCTGCTTTCTTTATTGTCTTCAGTCTTAATTTAAACTCTGCCACCAGCAGTTCATGGTCGGAGTCACAGTCTGCTCCGGGTAGGGTATTTACTGATATAATGCCTGTTATCCATCTTCTTTGGATCAAGATGTAATCTATTTGGTTTCTGGTGTTGCCATCTGGTGAGGTCCAGGTGTATAGTCTTCTTGGATGTTGCCTGTTAGGGTGTTCAAAAGAGAGATTTTTTTCTGACAGAACAATTAGTTTTGGCCCCTTTCCGCCGTCCATGCCCGAAAGGACCTTTATCTTCTTTTTCAGCTGTTTCCTTGCCCAACCTTGAGTTTAAACCCCATTAGATCATGATGTCTTTTTCAACTTTATCCATTGCTCCCTTTAAAATTTGTATAGAATTCGTCGATCTCTATCAGGGGCTGTGCGTTGGAGCGTGCGTATTTTTGAATCTTCTATTTTTTGTCTGTAATCCATCGATGAGTCGGTCATCGAAAGGGTTGTAACCAAGAGTGTTGGATATTTTCTTTACCAAAATAACCCGACTCCACTCTGTCCACTTTTGCCTTCCTGAATATATTATGTGTCACCTGTTGAGGTTTTAAAAAGCCTGGCCAGTCCATCGTGCTGGTTATTCCGATAGGTGTTTTTCTTTTCCATCTCATTGAATTGTGGAGTTGCATGGAAAAATTTAATTCCATGTTCCATTCTCACCCCCGAGTCCAAAGGCAGGTCTTTCCCCAGAAGGCAGTCTTTTGGCCGATCACATTTACTTGTACTTGATCTGCCATCTTTCTCTTCCCAGTTCAGGGAATTTGGGCTGACTGGCCTGGACACGCCATCAGATCTTTGGTTTTAATTAATTTCATGTTCTGCATCAAGTTCTTGTAAATACAATCAGTAGTTTGCCATTGCTTTTTGATTAGTTCTGCCACTTAACCATGCTGATCTCTGGTGTGTCCTGAGCCCGGTACCAGGCTGTTCCAGCTCCCGCTTTCCGGGCCCTTGTTGAATTGTTAATCTTCCGCCTTTCTCCCGGCAGCCTTGGTACTGTAGAATGGAGATTTACCGAGTTTTGTTCACAGTTTCGCCGGCTAGTCGAAGTCGTTGCCCGGGGTGGAGCTGCTGTGCACAAGCAGACTCGAGGAGCATACGCGAGCTGGGCAGGAGTAGGGAACCAAAAGGCTCCCGGCCACCTAAAAGGACGCTATGCCTTTTCACGTGAGGATTTTCCCTACCATCTCCTGCCCTACCCACATATCATCACTATATAAATTAAATCTGTAAAACTGCAACACTAGTGAAGAGAACAGCATTGGGAACCAAACCAATTCTTTTGAAGACGACCAAAACAATCGTATAAAAATAGAGGAACAGCTACAGCAACACATTAATAGATTCCTTAGCATGCAACGAATACAATATGAGAAGAAAATCGACAACACTGAAGTAATGACATTCGCTGTTAGGAAAACACCACCAATATTCCATCGACAAAGCAGTTCAAACAAGTCAAAGACTTTACATTACTAGGGAGCATCTTTTCAGAAGGAAGAATAACTAACAAAATACAACGTAGATGCAACAAAGAAAATCAAACACTAGGACAAAAGGAGCCAATTTAAAATGTAAAATGTTGCATGAAACAAAAAGAGCTATGTTCAACACAATATTTCTCCCATTATGCTACCAGGGAAACATGGACACATATTAAAGGAAGAAGAAAACAAGCACAACAGAGATGACGTATAAAAGAATGCTGAGAGTAATAAGAAGAGACCGACTTAGAAAATAAGTTCAGGAAAACGTGGGGACAACATCAGTACAAACCCATCAGAACTCAATTAAATGGTTCGACCACTACCCAATCCAGAAGCACTTGAGCTGGGAAAAATTTTGGCTCGGTGTTATAGACATCGTAACCTTCAGTTCGGTGCCACGAATATGAAATTTTGGGGAATTTTATTTTCGCCAGTCCGCGAAATTGAACCACAAAGAGGACTGTCACCAAGTCAAAAAGTGTACTAACAAAGTGGGCACGCCGGCCACATAAGCAGATTGCCAACAGAGGTGCACTCAAAAGGAGTTGCCCAAAACAATGGATAAAAAGCAAAAGACAGGCAACGCAAAAGATGGAACTTGGAAATAACAGAGAAAAACACTATTTATGAAGCGCACATAAAGGCTCGTTCTAGAAATTTCTTCTATCCTAACGCTGTGAAGTAAAAAATGATGGAGAAAAGAAAAAGTAGGAACGAATGGAATATAATATTGTAACAGAGATATTCTCATCTGTTCCCGGTCCCTGTTGACACTTGGCAATTTGCAAGGTTTTACTCTGCGTTTTCCCTATCCCGGAAACACTGGATGGGGTGGCACATATATTTTTAGAGGGTCGTTTCAATCGGCTCTAGCAACACAACTGAAATTTTGCGCTCGTCAACATCACCCACAACAGTTCTTCCGAGAATTTAGTTGTTAATGCAACAGAATTCCCCGCCCGATTGTCCCAGGTAGGGCAGTTTCGTTAGGTACTAAAACGTAACTTTAGAATTTGCCTTTTTATCCACCTTACCCAGTAAATGTATCTGAGCTAGGCCTTTAATACTGAGTTTGCCACAATCGTCCCATGTGTTGTTCAGTTCTTAATGAAAGATATCAATAAGTTCAGATGTATCTATATGGTCGTTAAACAGAGTTTCCCTACAATGAATTGGGAAACCCGTCAACTATATTTTGATGAGAAAAACCGGTCCCGTTACAGGTGGAAAGTATTATGCACTTGTGGGGAGTTTACTGCCCCTGTTTAGTTTGACGTTTTTTTTCAGCCGGCTGTTTACCCCGCTCCAGGCCCCGGAACGTGTCGAAGAAGTGTGCACCAGGCTGATCTGTCTTGAGCAACATTCTCCCAATGGTCGACATCTATGACAAAGGACCCATCGAGCTCCAGTGGTCTTTGAATCGATTTTTGACCAACCTGGAGCGTTTTCCGCATGCAGCTCACCATAAAAGTCGTTTCAGCATTTTGCAATCCAGCATTGAGCCATGTCCTGCCCATCGTGTCTGAGACTGCATCAAGATTGTATAGATGCTGGGATATCGGCTCTTTTTATAACTCTTGTGTCTTGGATCAAATCCGCTATTTGATGTTACTATTTTCCTGATGCAGACTATGAAAGTGTTTTAGCTTCCTTTGCGTATCGCTGATATACAGTCCAACCCACATACTTTTATGTCTATTCACATATACATTACAATATATATATATATATATATATATACAAAAGTACATGCATATAATAATTAAAAATAAATACATAATATAAACACACAATTTAAGAAATTATTTTTTTACATTTTCAGGGTTCACCACTACTATTGAGCCTCCACTTTTCGAGAACAACATTCCAGCGTGAGTAATTTATACGATACAAAGTCAGTGAATGATGTATGTTTGATACAGTCAGTGAGTGATGATGTTTGATACAGTAAGTGATTGATGTGTTGATACAGTCAGTGATTGATGTATGTTTGATACAGTAAGTGATTGAGAGGGTGTATATTTGATACAGACAGTGATTGATGTATGTTTGATACAGAAGTGGTAAAGTATCTTTGATACAGTCATGATTGATGTATGTTTGATACAGTCAGTAGTGATGAATGTTTTAAAAAGTCAGTGAGATGTATGTTTTTACTGTCAGTGATTGATGTATGTTTGATACAGTCAGTTATTGATGAATGTTTGATACAGTCAGTGAGTGATAGTGATGTATTTGTGATACAGTCAGTAAGTGGAAGGGAGATGTTGATACAGTCAGTGAAAATGGTTTAACGGTCAGGGTTGATGTATGTTTGATACAGTCAGTTAGTTAGAGTGATGCATGTTTGATACAGCGTAGTGAAGTGGGTGTATGTTTGATACAGTCAGGGCTGGAGAGTGATGTATGTTTGATACAGTCAGTGAGTGATGAATGTTTAATACAGTCAGTGATTGATGTATGTTTGATACAGTCAATGATTCATGAATGTTTGATACAGTCAGTGAGTGGGGTGATGATGTTGATACAGCAGTGACTGATGTGTTTGATACAATCAGGGGTGATGTATCTTTGATAAGTCAGGAATGATGAAGTTAAACAGAATTAAGGAGGGTTTTTGTTACAGCGTGAGACTGATGCGTTTGATAAGTCAGTGATTGGTGATGTTTGATATGGTCAGTGATTGATGTATGTTTGATAAGTCAGTGAGTGAGAGGATGAGGGTTTTTATAGCAGTTAATGAGAGTGATGTATGTTGGATACAGTCAGTGAGTGTATACTGTTTGATTCAGTCAGTGAGTGAGAGTGATATATCTTTGATAGGTAAACACGTAAAAACAAAGTCTACAGTTTAACAAAATACATAAACAGTGACGATAAACAGCAACGTTTGACAAAAAAGGGCCCTTTTTCAAGCAACAATACAACAAGAATGACGAATTTCGAGGAACACTACAAATGGACGATTACATGTGAAACATAAACCTATCTGATGAAAATTAAAAAAAACGAAAACGAAATGAGTAAACAAAACGAAAGTGGGAAAAAAGGGGAGGAAAATAAAAATATAGTGGATAAATGACACATATAAGGGAGCAAAACACATATAGATAATAAGGCACGAGATAGACAGCGAACCCGATGTGGCAAAGTAATCACATTCTCGATAGGGCTGGGAAAACAGCATCTCATGAGTCTATCAAACTCTATCTCATGAGATGCTTGATTTCTTCCGCCAGCGCTATACGGAGAAGTGCTTACATCTGCCATGCACGGTTCACTAATTGCTCCAGGAGGCCCTCTCTCACATACTGAACCCCAAGTCTGACAGGGTTAAACTTATTTTAACTTTCCACCCCCAAATTCCCCGGTGAAAAGGTCTTATTCCATCATCTCCCTATTCTTCAGTCTGATCCTGAGACACGTTCAGTTTTCCCAAACACTATCCTTTGGTGGCGTACAGAGGGGAAAGAAGCCTCAAGGAGGGCACAGTCGCCTCAAGCCTAACATCCAGAGTCACTTTGGGAAATCCAAGGGCGCCAGCTTAATACATGTGCATATTAAACAGACCCGTACTGTCTCTTTCCAAAAACTAATTTACCCTTCAAACAGTTTATTGGTCCCAATATCATCATGCTATCACCGCAAAAGTGCCAAAGGCCTATTTTAACCCCGGGAAGAGGCCAGGGCCGATTCGCCAACACTTACGCGATATCGCCAAATTTTCCCGACCCTGGGGCCCCATTTTAAAACTGGGCCCTTCAGGAGTTGACGATGTCCAGGTCACAGCCATCCGATCATGTTCCCGATGATCGCAGTCGATTGCCCTGGAGAACCGTTTTATTTCATTCTTGGGGCTTTGGACCCTTGGGCTAACGCCATTCCATGCTTAGACGTTTATTCGTTTGTTATTATTGTGTTTGCTCCATATATGTGTTTTATCCACTAAAGTTTTTTTGTTCCCCCCCTTTTCCCCCCTTTCTTTTTGTTTGAAAATCTTTTTCCCGTTTTTCCCCTTTTACCCCAAATTTTTTCACCAGATGGGGTTTATGTTTCACATGTAATCGCCCTTTTGTAGTTTTCCCTCAAATTTCTCCATTTTTGTTGTATTTTTCTTGAAAAAAGGCCCTTTTTGGGTTCAAAAAACTTGCTTTTTATCTCCTTTTATTTATTTTTAAAAAACTGTAAATTTTGTTTTTCGTGTTTTACCAAATTTCCCCAATTTTAAAATCTCCACCCCTTTTTCGATATTTTTGATACAGTCGGTTTTGATGTATGATTGATACAAACAGTGATTGTTTGGGGTTTTTTTAATCAGTGGAATTTTGAATTTTTAATACATAATTAAAGGTTGTTGTTGGTTCGTCGGTGGGGGTGTCGGTTGATCAGTCGGTGATTTTTTGAATTTTGAACATTCAGTGGTGATTTTGTTTTTTCAGTCAGTGAGTGAAGGGATGTACTTTTGATGGTCAGTGATTGGTGTATGTTTAAATATGGTCAGTGTTGATGTAGTTTGATAACAGTGGGTGAGTAAATATTGGCTTTAAAAATACTTCAAAAAATGAAGTGTTTATGTTTTAATAATAAATAGTAATAATGTTATTTTTAAAAATAAATTAAAAACCCCCATTTTTAAGGGGGTTAGAATTTATTTGAATACAGTCGGTGATTGACGTTTTTGAAAAGAAAGTGTTTGGATAAATTTTTAATTGCTATTGATTGAGATTTTGATACAGCGGTGATTGATGAAATTTTGAAAAGTCAGTTTTGGATGAATTTTTGGATACAGTCAGTGGGGGGTATTGATTTTTAAGGGGCCTGATCATAAGTAAGAAGGAAAGTGTTTATTTTTGATACAAACAGTGATTGTTTGAATATTTATAATCATGATTGAGATATTTGATACGGTGGTGATTGGTAAATTTTATTTGATAAGTCAGTGAAAAAATATTTTGATAAAAATCAGTGATTGATAAAATTTTGATGGTGGTGGTAAGTGATGTATTTTGATAAAGTCAGTAAGTAAATTAAAGTAATGTATTTAAAATTACAAAAAATAAAGTGATAATTTTTTAATACGCCCACTAAAATTTGGTATTTTGATCTGTCAGTGACTGATGTATTTTAATACAGCCAGTGTTTTTATGTTTTTTAAACAGCCGGGATTGACAAATTTTGATACACGAAAGTAAGAGTGTTTATGTTTGATACACCCCGTTAGTTTAAATGATGTATGGTTAATGAAATAAATAAAATTGATAAATTTTGATACAGTCAGTAAATTTGTATTTTGTCCTGTAAAGGGGTTTAATGTATTTTCCCAGTCCAATGATTGTTTATGTGGAATAAAATCTAATTGACAAATTTTGATACATTTGTTAGTGAAAGGGGGATGTATGTTTGATACACCCCCGTTGTGTTAGTGATTTATTTTGATAATCAGTGATTGATGTATGTTTGATACATCAGTAGTGATGTTTTTTGATACTTCAGTGATTGATATATGTTTGAAAAGCCGTGATTGATGAATTTTGATACAGTCAGTGATGAAAAGTGATGTTTTTGGATACAGTCAGTGAAAGAAGGAAATGATGTATTTTTGGGTAACCGAGATTAGAAATGTTTTGATCAGTATTGAGGGATGCATTTACAGTCAGGGGGATGAATGCCGTATTCCAGGTTTTATATATGTTTGATAAGAAAAATTTTTAGAAAAAGTGCAGTTAGGGGTATTTATGTTTTGTGATACAGTAAATTGAATCAAAGTGATGAATTTTTGATATAAGGAGATTGATGTTTTGTTTGATACACGGTGATTGAAAATGTTTGATACTTATAGTAAAGGTTTATGTTTGATACAGTCAGTTAGTGGGGTGAGGGTTTTTGATACAGTCGGGGAAAATTTAATGATTCTTTAAATAAAATGTTAAAACCCCAAAAATAAGGGAAGGGAATTAATAAATATTTAATGCAAGTGAAAAAAGGAATTTTTATACGGTGGGGGGATGAATTTTGATACAGTCAGTGATTGATGAAATTTAAACATGGGGAGATTTTATTACGGGGGCCCCGGATTTGAATACCCAATACGTCGAATTGGGTTTTTATTCTGATAAATGGTTGATAAATTTTTGAATAAAAAAAAGGGGTTGAATTTTTGGAATAAAATCAGTGATTGATAAAATTTTAATAATCAATGATTGATAAAATTTTGATACATCTGATGATATTGAGGGTGTTTTTGATACATCGTAAAGTAAAGTTTATGTTTGATACATTCAGTGATTTTTGAATGTTTGATACACGGTAGGGAGTGATGTATGTTTATACAGCCATTATGTTAGTGATGATATTTGAAAACGGTCAGGGGTTGGGGATGTTTGATACAGTAAAGAGTGATGCATTTTTAAACAGTCAGTGATTGATGTATTTTTATTTGTCAGTGACTGATATATGTTTAATACAGTCTTTTGATTGTTGTTTTTTGATCCAGCCCGGGTAAATGTTTGATACAGTAAATAAAGTTTTTATTTTTGGGGATACTGTCGGGGTTAAAAAAAATTTTGTAAAATAAATAATTGATAAATTTTTAATAAATAGGAATAAAAAAAATTTTAATTTTTGAAACCCAGAAAGAAAGGGAAATGATTATTTTAATACTTTCAAGGTATTAAATAATTTTGAATAAAGGGGTGGTGGGGTGATGTTTTTTTGATACCCCAGTTGGTTTTAGTGATGGTTTGATCAGTCAGTGATTGTTTGGTTTAATAAAAAATAAATTAATTATTTTGATATTTGTCAATGATATTCTTCAATAAGTAAGGATATAAAAGCCCTGGTTGACATGTTTGATCTTCCGGTGAGGGGATTTTTGATACAGTCTGTTTTGGAAAAAGTTTATACCAGTGGGGGAAAATGTGTGTATTTTGATACATTTTAAGTATGAGAAAGTATGTTTTGATACAGGTCAGTGAGTGATGAAAGGTTTGATCATTCAGTGATTGATATATGTTTGATACGTCAGTGATTGATAAATGTTTGATACAGTTTTGGTGATAGTGATGTATTTGTAATCAGTCAGAAAGTTAGCCAAAGTGTTTAAAAGGTTTGATACAGTCAGTGATTGATGTATGTTTGATAATTAGTTTAAATTTTATACAATAAAAAAAAATTCTAAATAATAAAAAATTTATTTTTTATCAATAAATAATTTTAATATTTAATAAAATCGTAGTAATAAAGAATTTTTGTCCCCAATTCATTATTACCTATATTTGTTAATCATTTTTAAATGTTTGGTCGGTTATTGTGGGATCGGTCATGATTTGTGGTAAAATCAGTGGTGGGAGTGATTATGTTTGATCAGTCGGGGGTGATGAATAAAGTTCGGTCGGTGGGGGGTGAAGGGTTTAAATAAAGTCATTGATTTTTGAATTTTTGGTTTAAAGTCAGTGAGTGAAAGTGATTTTGGGTTTGATACCCCAGTTGGGTTAGTAGGGATTTTTGATAAGCCAGTTATTGATGTAGGGTTTGATCAGTCGGTTTTGGGATTTGTTTGATACAGTCAGTAGTGATGTTGTTTGATACGTCAGTTAGTGTTAGTGATTTTTGTTGATACAGTCAGTGATTGATGTATGTTTGATACAGTTAGTGTTTAAATTATGTTTGATGAGTCAGTGAGTTATGTACGTTTGATACAGTCGGGTTTTGATGTATGTGTCAAGAAAAAGTGCCCGGGACGTTTTTGATAATCGGGAAGGAGTGATGTTATTTGATCCCAATTTGGTTTAGGGGATTTATTTTTTATAAATCAGTGATTGATTTTGTTTGATACAAGTCAGTGGTGATGTATGTTTGATAAATTCGGTGATTGATATAGGGATACATCAGTGATTGACGAATGTTTGATCAGTCATGAGTGATATGATTTTTTGGTAATACAGCCAAAAAAGTTACCAAAGGATGTATGTTTGATACAGTCAGTGATTGATGTATGTTTGATCAGTTATTGATTAATGTATGTTTGATACTCGGTGAGTTATGTGCGTTTTTAAGGGGAGATTGATGTAGTTTGATCAGTCTTTAGTGATGTATGTTTGAAAAGGTTAGTGATTAAAGGGTTTGTGCAGTCAGTGATTATGTCGTTTATCAGTCAGTGATTGATGTATGTGTGTTTAATATCAGTGACTGAGTATGTTTGATAAAGTCATAGTGAGGGATGTATATTTGATACAGCCATTTAGTGTTTGGTTTATTTTGATACAATCAGTGATTGATGTATTTTGATAAAATCAGTGGTGATGTATTTTGAAAATTTTAAATGATTGATATATGTTTGATACATCAGTATTGGAATTTTTTGATACAGTCAGGTGTAGTGATGTTTTTTTAATAATAAAAATTAAACCATGTTGTATTTAATAAAATTAAAGGGAATTAAAATTATTTTTATTAATCAAAAAATTATATCCTTGAAAAGAAAAATTGATTTTTAATTTTAAAAATGAAAAAAAATTTTTTTTAACAGTAAAAGTTTTGAAATTTATTAAATACAAAAAATTCCCTTTTTTGGCATAAAAAAATTATTGATGTAAAAATTAGTAAGGATAATATTTTGATATTCAGTAGTGATGTTTTAATTAATACAGTAGTGGGGTTGTATGTTTGATACTGCGGTGACTGATGTATTTTAAAAACTTTTAGTAAATTGAGAATTTAGAAAACAGTCAGTGGTAAAAGGGATTTAATGTTTGATACCCCCAAATTAGCGAAATGAGGGAAATTTTGATACAGCCTTAAATTGATGAGGTTTGATACGGGTAAATTGGGATGTATTTTTGAAAACATTTGTAAATTAAAAAGGTTTAAAATGCAGCGGTGGTTTGCGTTTGATACAGCCAAGTGATTGATGTATGTTGCCTGATCTGTGACGGGCGTATTTTTTGAAAACAGTCAGTGAGTGGGGAAGTGATTTTATTTTAATCAGCCAGTTAGTGTTGGTGATGTATTTTGAAAACAGTCAGTTTTAATTTATTTTTGATAATCAGTGGTGATGAATTTTAATAAAATCAGTGAGTTATGTATGTTTGATAACCCCAATTAGTGTTAGTGATTTATTTTGATACAGTCAGTGATTGATGTATATTTGATACACAGGGGGGTGATATGTTGGTAATTCAGTGATTGATATATGTTTGATCCCCCGGTGATTGATGAATGTTTGATATAATAAGTAAAATGATTTTATTTTAAAAAACCCAAATTGGGGTTTATTAGTATTTTTTTCAAAGTGTTTTGGGTTTTTGGGTCACCAGGGGTGATGAATTTTTAATACAGCCGGTGAGTTATGTATGTTTGATATTTGTAAATGACTGATGTATGTTTAAAAACACCCAAATGATTTATGTATTTTAAATTACCCGGTGATTGAAAAATGTTGTTCAGTCGGTGATGAGGTAATTTGTTTGATACCCCCGTTATGTTAGTGTTTTATTTTGAAAAAAGTCAGTGATTAGGGGTTGTTTGATACATTCAGTGTTTTGATTTGTTTGATACAGTCAGTGATTGATCAATGTTTGTTAACAGTAGTAGTGATAGTGATGTATTTGTGATAATAAATGTAAGTAAAAGTGATGTTGTTTGATACGGTCGTTTTGATGTTATTTTAAGCTGTGATTGATGAATGTTTGATAAAGTCAGTGGGTGGAGGATTTATGTTTGTTTTTGTTAAAATTATTTTAAAATGATTATTGAAAAGATCAAAAAATTAAATTTGTTTTGTTTGATAAATTAGTAATTAATTATTTTTTTAAATAAATTAAATTATTACTTTGTAATCCAGGTTAATGTATTTTTAATAAAATAAAAAGGTAATGTGTTTTTTGGTTAAAATAAATTTGATAATTTTTGATAAATGATGAAGTAGTATTTTGTACATTTTAGTTGGGTTTTGAGGTGTTTTTGTTTGATGGTCGGTGATTAAATGATGTTGTTTGATACTTTAAGGTTTTTTGATAAAATGTTTAATCAGTCGTGAGTTTGTATGTTTGAATTGCCCCGGTGACTGATGTACTTTTAATACACCCGGTGATTTATGTATTTTAATACCTCGGTGTTTTGACGAATGTTTGATAAGTCGGTAAAAGTGGAGTGATTTTATGTTTGATCCCCCCGTTAGTGGGGATTTATATTTGATACGGTCAGTGATTGATGTTTTGATACAGTCAGTGGTGATTTTGTTTGATCATTCAGTGTTTGATTTTTTTGTTTAAAGTCAGTGATTGATAAATTTTGATAAAGTCAGTGGGGGATAGTGATGTATTTGTGATCAGCTTAAGTAAGTCAAAGTGATGTATGTTTGATACAGTCAGTGATGATGTATTTTTGATCAGTAAGTGATTGTTAAAAGTTTGATACAGTCGTGAGGGAGTGATTTATGTTTGATACCCAAGTTAGTGTTAGTGATGTTATTGATACATCGTTTGATGAATGTTTGATAGCCCCGAGATTGACGGGGTTTATTTAAAAATAGTAATGTATTTTTTAATCAATGTAGTAATGGTAATTTATTTTAATAAAATCTTAAATGTATTTTTGCCCCCAATAAATTTTTGATGTATGTTGATACATCAGTAATTAATGTATTTTTTTAACAATCTTTGGTGGGGTGTTTGTTTGATCGGTGTGATTGTTTGTATGTTTGATACATTATGAGTGATGTGGGGTTGATACAGTCAGTGGTGATGTGTTTGATACATTCAGTGATTGATATATGTTGATACAGTCAGTGATTGATGAAATTTTTAAACCAGTAAGTGGGGTGATTTTGTTTAATACGTCAGTGATTGACAAAATTTTTGATCATTTTCCGGTGGTGATGGGGTTTGATACAGTCAGTGAGTGATGTTTTTTGATCTTTCCAGGGGATGATATATGTTTGATACGTCAGGTTTGATGAATGTTTGATACAGTCATGGAAAAAATAGTGATGTATTTGGTTTTTAATCAGAAATTTAAAGGAAAGTGATATAAAGTTTGATACATCAGAGATTGATTTTGTTGATACGTCAGTGTTTGAGGGAATTTGGCACAACCGGTGGGGTGAGGTGATGAAATTTTGATACAGCCAAAAAAAGTGAGTAATGTATTTGTTCCCCCAAAAGGGGCCCAAACCTTGAGTGGTGGGGCGGGGCCCAAGATCCAGAAAGTTCCCTTGGAAAACATTTGTTCCTGGAAGGGGTTCCCTATCCCGGGCAGGCCCAAGGTAAAGGGGCCAGTTTGGGTGGCCTCCTTTCCTCCGGGGTTGGGGTTGGGCGCAGTCAAAACTCCCCCATAAAAAAAAAAAATGTTACAGAAATTTAAAAGGAAAAAATTTTAAATTAAAGGGTCTTGGAAAAAGGGGCCCCCCGTCGGCATAAAAGGTAGGGGTGAAACCCTAAAGGGAAACCTTTGGGGAAATTTAAGTCTGCTGGATGTCAAACTAAACTTTAAAAATAGGATTCTGGAACTCAGAACAATGTTCGAGGGCCCCAAGAAAATCACAGGTGGTAAAAAAAGATGCAAAACCTTTAAATTAAAATTCTGGGGTCAGCGAAAATGAAAGGAAGGCTTTTTGGGCAGACGACAACTAGAACGGGGGAAAACCCTCTTTCTCAGGAAAGACGACGGGGAAACATTTACCCGGGTTGCCCTTTTAAAAAAAAGGATTGAATAAACATCTCTTGAAATGGGACCGATTAATGAAAGAATTTTGAAAGTTTATTAATGGGGAAAAAGGGAAACTAACTATCATTCAATTTGCACCCAATTAAGAAGCCGAAGAAGAGGGCAAAACACATTTTTTAGAAGGGTTCAGGAAATGTGGACAAAGGGGGCCGGGTCAACGTTTTTCATTAATGGGGGACTCAAAAGAAAATTGGGAAAAAATAACGAACCGAGAACAAAATAAAAAAAGGATTTGGGACTGCAAATAAAAAAAAAAATGTTAAAATTTTTTCTAGAAAACAGACTGATCATAGAGGCACATTGTTTTCCCCACAGGACCCTACACAAGCACATGGATATCCCCCAAAAGGAAAAAGATGAAAACCAGATGAAACCCCTTTAGTCAAAAGGGAAATGGCGAAAGACATTCCAGTGAAAATGAAAAGAGGGGCTGGGGTGGGGTAGCAAAACCCCCACCTTTTTCTTGCCATGATGGGGCCCAAAAATCAAAAAAACAAAATACAAGCCAAGGGAAAGAACAGAATACTTTAAGAACCCATTAAAAGACAAAAGATTGCTACAAAATTATAGTGGAACTAAAGAACAGATTTTAAAAACCCGTCAGGCAGTCAGACACAACACCAACTTTAAAATATCCGAAAAAAAAGGAAAGCGATCATTTTATAAAATGGTTTAGTAGTGTACTGGAACCAAAAAAGGGCAACTAAAAATGGATAAGGGCCGACCTTTAAAAAACATCCAAAAGGAAAGGAGAAAAAAAATTTATTTTGGGATTAGATCAGAACTCAAAAAAATAAAAAAGAAAAGAATATACAGAACTAAACAAAATGGAAAAAAAATAGAACAGGGTAAAAGGGCAATTTATGGAAAAGACAGCGAAATAGCAGAAAAAATCAAAACAGATCTGCCCCACACTGTACCCAAAAAATTAAACCCAAAAAAATTGGGGGGGGAAAAGAAAAACAACTTAAAAAGCCGCCCGGGGGGCAGTTGTTAAATGGGAAATCCTTGGGAAAAAGGGTGGGTGGTCTGGGGTTTGCTCCCCAATGTGCGTGGGAAATTTTTTCCCCCCAAAACCCGGGTCTCGGTCGGCCCCGCCTCAAATGGGGACCCGACATGCTCTGGGAAGTAAAGGCGGGGCGTGATGTGACCAAACACCCATTGTGTGCAAAAGGTCAATGGGTCGGGCCCAAACGTGTGGGCCTTATACCCCAAGGTATGAAAAAATTCCTTTTCTTTTTTTTTAAAAAACACAACCAAACATGCCCGTCAGAAACAGCCTGGACAACGTTGGCAACAGGCAGGACAGGATATGGGTGGACATCCCACTTTGAAAATGTCTAAAAACCCGATCCTGAACATCCACCGGGTACCCACCGGCCCACGGATATTGATATCAACCTCAAATTTCCAGAAAAGCAAAAATAAAATAAAAGCTATTGGGTCCCTTTTAGAAACAACAAAAACAAGAAATGATGAAATGGGAAAAAGGAACTTTTAAAATCGATCCCCCTCTTGCTGCAAACATATTGGGAAACCCTTGTTTAGATATCCGGGAAAAAAAGAAAAAATTGCCTAAGGATTGGATAGGGGGCTGTGGGGGAAAAACCCCAAAAAAGGGGGCCTAACAGATTGCAATAACTGGAGAGGGAAACATTGCTTTAATCCCAAGTAAGATATTCTGCAAAAATTTTCATTTAAAGCGAATACAAAAGCAATGGGGCAAGTGTCTACGAATGGAGCAAGCAGGATTTAAAGGGAAAAGGGAAAAGGGGGAAAAAATGAACACATATTTACCCTGGAACATTTTGAACAATGTAGCGGTGGGAAAGGGGCTTTTATATCAACTTCTGGTTTTTAAAAAGGGATTCGACAGCGTCCCCAGAGACAGCCTGGGAAAATCTGAGACAATCGGCGTCCCCAGAAGTTTTAAACATCATAGCCCTCTTTTTAAAGTTTCCCTGAACCTAAAGAATTCCAAAAAACTTTCCCCAGTAAAATCGGGTTTAAGACGGGGATGCTTGCCCTCTTTTTTGTTTGTATTACAATTGTGGGTGCTAAAAATGATAAAACAACAAGCCCCAAGGGGAATAAGATGGCCCCCTTCGAGATGCTTGAGGCCCTGGATTTTGCAGACATTAGCCCTGGTGTCCCCAAAATTGAAAAAAACAAAAAAAGAAAATACTACAGCACAAAGACGTAGGCCCAAAAAAAAACACGGGAAAAAACAAAATTATGAAAAAGTGAAACCCAACAACCAGTAATGTTAAAAATAAAACACTGGAAAGGGTTGAGCAGAATATCTTGGTGCTACTGCCTAAATGGTGGACAGAAGAAGATATAAAATCATTGAAGGGGGAAAACCCCTTTTTCCCAGAATAAAACCCAGTATAAGCCCCAAACACAATGGGCCCCGTTTAAAACTCTAAAAAAGCATTGTTTTGCCAGTTTTGCCTAGGTTCGGATGTTAGGAAAAAGGAGATCTAGAGGTGTCAGTTTTCCCCCCTTTGTCTTCAGAATCGGAATCTTTGGCCAGTAAATACCCCAAAACCCAACTCTCCAAAGACAAAAGAAAAGAGGCAATAAAAGAAACTAAAAAGAAAGAGGGGAAATGGCTCGACATGTTATGAAATAGACAAGAAATGCCTGAAAGGGATAGCCTCACTTAACCAGGGGGAAAGAAAAAAAAGGGGAGACCAGGGACAACATGGGGCGCATAGGGGAAGAAGAACGACCCCCGCATCTCTGACGTGGGGCTCTGCCTGAATTGCAGGGGCAGGGGAGCATGGAAAGTCCTTTTTGAAGCCCCATGTGTCACTAGGGATGACGGGTTAAAAAAGTAAGTAATGTATTTTGATACAGTCAATTGATGTATGTTTGATACGTCATGAGTGATAAATGTTTAATAATCATGGTGATGTATGTTTATAAGTATAGTGATTTGGGTTTTATACTTAGGGTTGAAAATGTTTTATACAGTCATGATTGATATTGTTTGATAATCATAGTGATGTATGTTTGATCATTCAGTATTGAAAATGTTTGAAAAGTCAGTGATTGATCAATGTTTTATCAGTTGAAATAGTGATGTTATGTGATACATCGTACGTGTCGTGATGTATGTTTGATGCCATGTGATGTATGTTTGATCGGTGATTGATGAAATTTTTATACAGTCAGTGAATTGATGTATGTTTGATACAGCCTGTTAGTGTTAGTGATGATTATTGATACATCGTGATTGATGTATGTTTATACGTTAGTGTTTAATGTATGTTTGATACAATCAATGGTTATGTACGTTTGATACAGTCGAGATTGATGTTTTTTGATACGTCGTGGTGATGTATTTTGATACAGTCAGTGATTGATGTATGTTTGATGGGCAATTTTTATGTATGTTTGATCGTCTGATTTGTTGTTTGATACAATCATAAGGGGAGGATATATGTTTGATAATGGATTGAGGGGTTTGATAATCAGTGGTGATGAATAGTTAATACAGTCGTGAGTTATGTTTTTTAAATTTGGGGGATGATTTTAATGATCATGACGAAATGTTTGATAAATCAGTAGTGATGTGGGTTATAATCGTGAGGATAGGTATGTTTATCAGTCGTGTGATGTTTGATTTCGGGGACGATGATGTTTAAAACGTCAGGTTGATGTATGTTTGATACATCATGATTGAAGAATGTGGATCAATCAGTAGTTATTCTTTGATAAAGTCGTGATTGTTATGTTTGATAAGTCAGTGGTGATGTATGGTTGTCGTCAGTTAGTGTTTATTATTATTGATACAGTCAGTGATTGATGTATGTTTGATAATTAGTGAGTAATGTGTTTGATACAACAGTGAGTTTTGTTTGATACAGTCATGATTGATGTATGTTTTATACAGTCGTGAGTTCATGTTTGATACAGTCAGTGGTGTATGATGTTTGGGGTTTTATAGTCATTATTGATGTTTTTTGATGTCATGATTGATGTTTTGATACGTCAGTGAGTGATGTATGTTTTTAATCGTAGGATGAAGTTTAAAAATCAGTGATTTGTATGTTTAATACTGTCATGACGATGTTGTTTTAAAAAGCCCGTAGTGATGTTTTTTGATAAATGTTAGTTTATGATTTATATTTATATGTGATTGATGTATGTTTGATACAGTCAGTAGTGATGTATTTTGATACATTCAAATTGATATTGTTTGATAAGTCAGTGATTGATGAAATTTTTATACACAGTGGTGTAGTGATGTATTTGGAAAACAGTCAAAATAATAAAATGATGTATTTTGATAACAGGAATGTATGTTTTTCAGTCAGTGATTGATGAAAGTTTTATAAAACAGTGGTGGGTGATGTATGTTTGATAAACAGTATTATGAAGTTTTATAAAACGTCAGTTTTGATGGTTTGATTTTTGGTGTGATGTAGTTTAATCAGTCATGATTGATGTGTTTGATACATCGTGATTAATGTATGTTTGATCAACGTAGTTTGTACGTTTGATCATCAGAGTTATTATTTTGTACAGTCAGTGAGTGATGTATTTTGATACGTCAGTGGTTGTGATTTTGTTTGTTTCCCCTTTTTCTTTTCGATCGCTTTTTTTATGATTATCCGTTAGACCCTTCTTTGGTAAATCGCTGGTCTGGGGCTCATCTCTGTCCATGTAGTTTTGAATGTATTTGTGTTGTAGGCCCGCATTCCTTTCTTGGGAGGACATACAGGGGGGATCTTGCAGGACATGTTCTGTGGGTTTTTCATCACCCGGGGACAGAGGGGGTTGGGGACAATCCCCCTTGAGGGGTTTTTCAGCTGTTAGACTATCCTAGTCGGAAAATAGTCTGTCCTTGTCTGTCAATGTGTGGGAGTCATTTGGGTGGTAGGTTCTTTTCAAATTTATGATACTCTTTTTTTTAAATATTTATTTCTTATCTATTTGTTCACATTCTGCTCCCCTTTTAGCAAGTTTGTCTGCCTTCTCGTTACCTGGCACTCCGCAGTGTGATGGTATCCACTGAAGTGTAACTCTTTTGTTGGTAGAGATCTTGCTGAGCTCTTTCTCAGGGATGGATGGTTACCTGTAGGCTTGCAGAACAGATAGCGTGTCTGTGAAAAATACCACTTGTTGGCAGTCAGAGTTGGAATTATTGATCATGATTGCGGCCTGTAGTAGTGCTTGAGCCTCTGCAGTGTAGTTTGAACAAAATTTACCAGTTGGCATGTACTTTGTTTCGGTGAGATTGTTGGGATATGTAATATAGATACCAGCCCTCGTTTTTAATTACATCTGTTGCAGATCCATCGGTGTAGGCGTGATCCATGATTGTTTAGGTAGTTTTCTTGATCATGCACTAGTGGCTGTTCTCTTCGTAGGTCATTGTGTATTTCTCAGTTGTGATTCCACTAATTGTTGTTATGATTTTGCTGTATCGCTAACTTGTTCCCAGGAACATGGTCGAGACTAGGTACCAGCGGTTGTGTGCATTGGTAGGTCATCTTGGTACTGTCTTTTTAGACGCTTTCCCCGATGGACGAAGCTGCTGCGTTTTAGTCGTCCAAGTGCCAGATCATTTAATCTTGCTTTCATTGGATGCAAGGGCATACTGGTGTATTTCTCCATCTGGATCATATTTTTGGTTTCCTTCTGTAAGCCAGGGCTTGTACTCCAGTGGTTTTTTGCATCTCTGTGATAGGAGTAGATTTCATGGCTCCGGTGATGATCCTGAGTGCTTGATTTTGCACTCTATCCAATGTCTGCAGGTGTGTGTTAGCAGCTGTAGCCCATGCTGTTGAGCCGAACTCTAGGTGAGGTCTGATTGTTCCTGCGAGACTTTCTTAATGTGTGTTCATTAGCTCCCCAGTTGGTACCTGCAAGTTTTCTGAGTATTCCAATTTTCCGTCTGGCCTTTCCTTCTGTGTTTTCTATATGCTTGTTCCATGTGAGTCGTTTATCAAATGTGATCCCTAGATAAGTTGGATTGCTTTCTTCTTGTATGCAGGGTGGTTCCTAAGTGTATGTTGGCTGCTTTGTCCCTGGGGAGAGGGAGAACAGTGTTGTGGAGGTTTTGTCTGTGTTAATTGTAACGTACCATTTCTCTGCCCATTCCATAAGTTTATCTCTGCTGCCTGCTGTATTCTACCGGTTGCAGATGTTGTGTGTTCGTCTGCGCACCATAGCACTAAATCATCTGCATATAGAGCGGCTTCACTCCAGCTGCAGATCTTTACTAGGTCGTTGATGACAAGGAAGAGAGTTGGAGACATAACACTCCTGAGGTACCCCATGACGCAGTAAGACCTTTTTGCTCTGATGTCCATCGAGTGTGACTGGTTCTTCTATTGTGCAGGAACGATTGGATCCATCTTTGCATGTTGCCTTGGATTCCATTTCTTTTGAGCTTTGCCATAAGACCATCTTTCCACACCTTGTCGAAGGCCTGCTTGAAGTCTACCCAAATGTTAGCACCTTTTTTTCTTGAAGGCATCTTCAACGGACTGGGAATATAGGTAACTTGGTCTTCTATGCTATGGCATTCCCTGAATCCTGCTTGTTCCGGAACCAAAATCTGCTCGATTCTAAAACCATTTCAATCTGTTGTTGATGACTCTTTCCATGGTTTTAGCAACACAGCTTGTCAGACTGATTGGTCGATAGCTAGAAGCCTTGGTTCTGCATTTTCCTTTTTCAGTTGGGTAGTGTGATGGCTTCTCTCCAGATTTGGGGGACTACACCTTTCTGCCAGCTGTAGTTTATAATTTCAAGCAACTTTAACTTAGCTACTAAGCTCAGGTTTATAAGCATTTCGTTGCTAATTTTGTCTGGGCCAGGTGATTTTTTAAGTTTAGAAATTGAGTTTTGTAGTTCTCCGAGAGTGATAGGTTCTCTCATTGAGCAGAGGGTAGGCAGCCTCATTCCCTGCAATTCTGTTCTAATTTTTTTTTTGATGGTCTTTGTCTATGCTGAGATTGCTTTCTACTATATGTAGTAGCAGATCTGGCTTGTTTTTCCTTATAATTTTCCCACTTTCCTCCAGTGTAATGCTCTGTCTTGTTGATGTAGGTTCTTCATTTAGGACTTAACTAGCTGCCAGAGTTTTCCACCATCTTTTCTAGGTTTAGAGCGCTGTTTTGTCTCTCCAGCTTTCCGTTTTTCTATTGGCTTTGTTTTCTGGAAATGCTGCTACCGCCCTTTTCCATTTATTGTGATTCTATGATGGCAGGATTCTGCATTTTTCCTGGCTTCATTCATGTCCTCCTGACACTTTTGCAGTGTGCTGACCAGATGGAATGTATCCCCTACATCCTCTAGGAATGGCTTCTTTGTGGCTAGAAGAATGCATCTGTTAAAGTCTTTTACTACTTTATTGATATCACCATCTTTCACAACTATTTGACAAAGTAGTTGTCTGATGTTTGAAGAGTTCCCAGTTGGCCTTTTTATAGTTCCATCTAGTGATGGCAGGGCTGGTGTTAATGGTTACACTCTGGATGGTAAGAAATACTGGCCGATGGTCACTTCCTCCTAGTTGATCTCCTATCTCCTGCTTTATCAGTCCAGACATGTCTGGGGTAGAGAAGGCTAGATCAGGAGTGGAAGTTGAGTGCCATCTTCTGGAGAAGGTAAGGGTGCAGAGGGGCATTGATTAGTATAAGAGAGTGATCGTCTTGCCATGTTTCTACCTCTTCTCCCTGCGATCTAGGTGGTTGTATCCCAGCTCTGGGAGTGACTATTGAAATCCAACTGCAAAAAGTTAGTGTCAGGTACCTGTATTATGTTGAGGTTCTGTGGTTTGTCGTTTGGGCAGTAATAATTTAGTAACTGTATGTTTGTGCTATCTGTTTGTAGTTCTGAGAGTTGGTACTGGCTCCGTCCATGTGTGTCTGTTTTTCAGTGGAATGTATGTTGTTTTTTACTAGAGTGAGTACTCTCCCTTTCTCTATCTTGTCTGTCCGATCTATGGCATTGGTATCCCTTATTTTGAAAGTTTGAGTCTACTGCAAGGCGTCTCTTGGATACAACAAACACTGACCTGCTTTTCGTGTAAGACGTTTTCTAATTCTGTTTTTTGTTATATCCACCGCTTGCTGTTTACTCCTTCTGCGTTCCAGTGCATAATGACAAGTGGCACTTTGGCGTTCTTGTTTTCTGAATCATATTCAATATATTGTCGCCTGATACGGCGGGTGTCTTTCGATGTCTATGGAAGGGTAGGTCGGGAAGGGTAGGTCGGGACCCGGTTTTCGTGCCCAACACTACTTCAACTACGCACGGCTCGGTGTGTCGATCTACATGATAATTTTTATCGGACGGTATAATCATCTTATATAAGCGTGAGATGCGTGATACATGGTTTTTGTGCGCCTTTGGCCTAGTATCGCTGACTTCAGCACTTTCGTAGAGGAGAGGGCTCGTCCTATTTGTTCCGTATTCAAGCTAACACGGTCGCTGCATGTCGGTAACGATCAGCGGCGAAACATCGACCCCATCCCACCCAGGTCGGCATCCATTGAAAACATAATTCCACAATGAATATAAACATCCTCGTGTAGAATTTGAACATTGCGGCACAAACACTGGAAAAGGTGAAATAATCCCAAAATCGCCGCATAGCGAAACTAAACACAGCTATCCGCCGCCATCTTGAAAACCGGGCCCTTTGATCAGTCATTTTGATGTATATTTGATACAGCCCGTTATTGATGTATGTTTGATACAGTCAGTGATTAATGTATGTTGATCAATCGTAAGTGAGAGGAATATGTTTGATACAGCAGTGATTGATGTATATTTGATCGAAGGCATTGAGTATGTTTGATACAGTCAGTATTAATGTATGTTTGATAACGTAAGTAGAGTGATATATGTTTGATACAGTCGTGAGTGATGAATGTTAATACAGCGTGAGTTTTGTATGTTTTATACTGTCAGTGACTATATGTTTAATACAGACATTTATTGACGAATGTTTGATAACAGCCAGTGAGGAAAGTGATGTATGTTTGATCACCGTTGTGTTAGGATTTTATTTTATACGCTGATTGATGGTAGCGGAGTGAGTGATGA
>CM036768.1:42382008-42454295 GCA_020796225.1 Arion vulgaris
GGAGTTAAACTACTTTCACACAGTCTGTCCTAGAAAATAGTGAACATCAAATGTCATGATTTGATCCCAGACACAGTGGTCCTAAATAGAACTGATATAACCAGCATCTATACAATCTTGATGCAGTCCCAGACACGATGGACAGGACATGTGGCTCCAATGCTGGATTGCAGAATGCCTAAACGACTTTTTTATGTTGAGCTGCATAGCGATAAACGCTCACAGGTTGGATCAAAAATACGATTCAAAGACACACTCGGAAGCTCGATGAGGTCCTTTAGCATAGATGTCGACGGCTGGGAGAATGTTACTTAAGACTGATCAGTCTGGTGCACACTTCTTCGACACGGCTCTTCGGCCTGGGAGGCAGGTGGAACAGCACGGCTGGAACAAAAACGCCACAATAGAGCAGTAAAACTCCCCACAAGTGCAAGCATACCTTCCACACTGTAAAGAATTTCAAGCCCGCATCGGGCTCACTAGTCATCTACGCACACAGACAAACATAACGCAACTACTTTCCTTGATGAAAATTGTGTGGTCATCGAACCCGTGATAGACGAGCATCATCATCATGTAGGAATTGAAGAGGAACGTAACTACACACGTAAACGTGTACTGTGCGATAGTACTAACCACGCTGTTCTACGCTTGCGATACGTGGACAGTGTTTAGCAGACACGAAAGAAAACTAAACCACTTCTTCATAAGTTGTCTATGCAGATTACTCAAAATAAACTGGCAGGAATGCATTCCAAATACTGAAGTCCTCACAAGAGTCAAGATTCCAAGCGTCAACTCCATGTTACAGAAGGGCCAAGCTAGATGGGTCGGTCACGTTACTCGGATGCCGTATGAAAGCTTCTTTAAACAGTACATGTATCGCGAGTTTACAGAGTGCAGATTATCGATCGGTGGACAAAGAAACGTTTTAAAGACACTCTTAAAGTGTCTCTAAAATGCATTGATACAGGCACCCCGTTCTTGGGTTCCCTTGAGCGAGATCGTCAAATGTGGCGCTGTAGAAACACAAGTGTGAACACGCATAGCTGGGAATATTCGTTTTCGTTTTGTTCAGAGAAATTGAGCTGTGCGAAAAGACCAAACACCTAACACCCACATGTCCAACCTTGACCATAAATGCTGAACCTATGGTAGAGGATTGTATTTAAGATTTGTACACTACAGTCATCTCAGCACACTGCTAGAGATTTGCAGCAATAAACATATGAGGCTGTAGTTATCATCAATTGCCAGAGCGGCTATTATGTTTCTTGTTCCTTCAGTATGTTCTTGTTTAATTCTTGATTTCTGAATATCTACATCACTCACAGACTGTACATCTATAAATAATAACATTCACAACACATATAAATATATCTTTTACATTCTAGACTAGGGTTGTTCAAAGTGGTGTCACGAGCTCCATGGCGCCACAGGTTATGCATTTCTGGCGCCGCAAGTTACTAGCTGGCTTTAACATTATTCAAAATTTTAAGAAAAAAAAAAGTATTTTTAGTGAGCACTCCGAGAACACTCTTTTCTCGCTATTGCAATCTTGTTTTATTGTATAACCATTCTATTATCACTAATCGAATCCTTTCTTTGACACTGAAGAAAGTGCCGACTTCATCTATAAACGCATTTCTTCAAACAACTAACATGTCTTAGCCGATTTGTTGATCTATCGGCAACCTCATGAATTAAGCTTGAAGGAGTTATGCTTTGAGTTTTCGTTTAGAGTAGGATCAATGTGTTATTTATAATCGAAAATAAGTTTAAGAGTTCCACAATGTTGTTCTTCTCTTCACTAGTGTTAGCTGTTTTAAGATTTGATCTATATATGTGATGAACAGCGCGAGATAGTACGCATCCTTGTTTTACTCCTGAACTCTCGTAAAATTTTCTGATAAGTGATGTGTTTGTTCGAATTGTACACTTGCGGTTTATGTAAAGGCTCTTGCATAGATTGACTAGGTAGTCACTAACCATAAGTTGATAATACTTTCCACAACTTGTGTCTGTCTACGCAGTCGAACGCTTTTTTTTGGTCTACAAAAGCAACATGCAGGTGTTTGTCGAATTCGACAGTCCTTTCCGCTAACTGCCTGAAGGCGAATATCACATCTGTACAGCTTCTGTTCATCCGAAATGCCATTTGTGAGTCTTTAAGCTGTGGCTGAATGATGTGGCGGAGCGTTTCTCTGGTACTTTACAAAATATTTTTCCGGTAGACTTAGCAGACCATTCCTCTATATTTCGTACAATCCTTCTTGCTACCTTTCTTCTTCCAGATGGGAACTATTGTTCATTCTCTCTTTAGTTGCTTTGAGTAGGTCGGCTCGATATTGTCTGAACTTGTGTTTTGTTAGATAGGCCATGTTTAGCATTTCTAAGTGTTATTCTTGGCTCTAGTTCTATAGTTAAGTTTACTGTGTGGTCTTGAGTGTTGAGTTGGTCTTCTTATTGTAGGTTGAGAAGTTCATTAAAGCATTGCCGCTATCTGTACATTATAATTTTGGATCATTAAGAACATGGCCATTTTTATCATGTACTAGCTGCCCTGCGGCGTTACGCCTCCAAAAGAAATGGAATTTAAAGGAAACTCGGTATAACAATATTTAATAATTATTTTGATCATTGTCCTTTTTTTCATTTTCTTGGAGAAAAAAAACTTACAATTTAACGTTTCATTTTAATTCTGGTTATTGAAGTGCTCTTTGATATACAATATTCTTTGTTTTTCCGTTTAGTGCGTACACGAATAAATCAGAAGGTTTTCCGACGCGTAAACAGGCCAATATATCTGTCCATGAAAGCATAGATTTTCCAAATGTAGTCCATACACTTGTAGCGATTGTCCTTGTGATTTGTTGATGGTCATTGCAAAGGCGAGTCGCACCGGAAACTGCAAGCGTTTGAATTCGAATGGCATGTCTGTTGGAATCATTGGGATGCGTAGCAATAGTATATCTTCTACTTTAAATTTTCCATTTAAAATTGTATCTTCGATGATATTGTTCATCATATTTTTCACTAAAAGCCTGGTACCGTTGCAAAGTTGTGGTGGATTGATGTTTCGAAGAAGAATGATAGGCACGCCAATTTTCAAGTTAAAACATGGGGTGGCATGTCTGGCAAATCAAGTGAATTCAAGAATTCAGTTGGATAATTGACAACTTCGTCTTGATTCATTACAGTATCGATGGACTTCACGTTGTCACTTCGCCTGGTAATTTGTTTTGAATGTCAAATTCATGGTATATACATCCTTGTTTTTGCTGCTAATATTGCACGTGCACTGAGCCACTGATGATTTTTGTAATTATGTGCAATATTTGGGAAAATTTAATGAATCAATTCGTCTGTGGTCGCTATGATGTTAAAGAAGTTTGTTGGCAATGTGATACATCGTGTGGAATCATCGATTGGCATTTTTCCATTCCCAATATCCAACAATTGTTTTGCGAAACGTTCAGCGGTTGTATCATGTTGTAGTTGTATACACATATTGGTCTTCAAAGTCAATTTCTGTATATGTCGCCATAAAACTGATGATTTCAGGCATGCATTAAGTTCATCAGCGGGTGTTGATCTTGATATAACTGGTAGAGTTTGCCGGAAATCGCCAGACAATAAAATAAGTGCGCCACCGAAGAGCTGGTCATTTCCTCTCAAATCTTTTAGAGCACGATGAAGCGCTTCTAATGTTTTTTTGTGCGCCATAGTACATTCATTCCATATAATGAGTTGACATAATTGGAGTACTTTACCCATTGCAGAATTTTTGTTGATATTGCATGTTGGTGTCTCAGTATTGTATATTCAATGGCAATTTCAGCGCTGACTGCGCTGTTCGGCCTATCAAAGAGTTGCCGCAATTCCAGAAGATGGGATTGCCAGTGCAATATTATTTCGTTATCGATGGTTGCCAAAATAAGTGAAATGAGAAAAGTTTTGCCTGTGCCTCGGGGCATCTATGAAATACAATCCACCGTTTTGACTTGTAATTGCATGCATAATTCTGTCATATGCTATGCGTTGTTCTGGAATCAATTTTGGAAGATTGGTTTGAACAAATGTACTCAATTCGTTGATATCAAAGTGTATTTCTCGTTCCAACTCACAATCAAAAAGGCATGTTTGTAGATCGTTCTGGCGCAGAGATTCCCAATTGTACCAGTGCTTTATTAGTGATTGCCAAACATATGTCCTCAATCGAAACCAATGCCTCATTATATACGTTTGGTGTGAATTGAATGTCAGGATTTTGATTCGTCGTACGCAAGCGATGTAGGATGTCTTCACTCATGTAGTCTTTGTATTATTCCAAGGTTCTTTTGGTTTGGGATGGGAATCACGTTGTTAATATTACTGCAAATAATGTGCGTATTTGCTGTGGTCGTACAGTATTGGATGCATCAGCGAGTGAAGTGTCCCAATGCGCATCGTTTTCAAGAAGATTTAATTCTTGGCAAGCTTTACGATAAGTAGCACATACTTGACCGTTAACTGTTCTCAATTCTTGGAAGGATGTTGATCCACGTTTGTTGATTAACAGTAATCGCAAGTAAAGCATTCTGCATTGTTTGGATGAACAGTGTACAAACGGCCTAACGTGTTGGTGGAATATAAATTGGAATGTCCTTCAACTTCTTTACCTTGTTTGCGATGTTGAAATTTTTTCGCTGCTGCATTCCATGTGTAGTATGTTGGCAGCTCAGCCATATCGCTTCCGTTGTTGACATATTTGCAAATGTACGTGATCGATTTCACCGAATTGCAATACTGAACATTGATGTGTGCTTTGTACGTCTTTGAGAGTAACGGTGAATACGGTACAACCAACGATTATCGAGTTCATCATGTTTCGCACTTTACAGTGATGGATTTTCCGCCATCTTCATTTGATCGTCGACGATAGAGAGGATATCCGTCATTGCCAGTGATAGTATCGGCATGTAAGTCTTTTTGGGTATCTTTTCGTGCATTTTCCATCAGACATGCATGGTGAATTATTGTTGAGTAAGCCACATGGACCATGAATCATGTTTTTGGTGACGACTTCAAATAATTCTGGATCAATGTCGAAATCTGGTATTTCTGCTGAGATGACTTGATCAATTTGATCTGGTGTGATTTTTCGATCAACCAAATCAAAATGTTGCATGTGGCAATCTTTTTTGCCATTCGAGGGAATACATCAACAGCGTGTCTCTCCAAAAATATGATGATTGACAATGCAATCAATTAAAGATTTCAATTTTTGTTTGAATACACGCGCGGTAATATCATGACGATCCGATGAAAATTGTCCAGCTAACAAAAATTCTTTAATTTCATCACACGTAGGTTTGCATGTAAACGTGAAAAATAAATATAGACGGCCATAGGCGTGAACATATGTCATTGCATCTTGTGAGTATTCATGCATGTGCCGTGGACTCTGTAAATGTGCCGGTAGTATGACCATTTTTCCAAATTCATTAGGATTGCCATCATTAACAATTGCATCACCTAACTGAATGTACTGTTCTGAACGCAACTTGGTTTGATTTAATCAAATGTAGAGGAGTCGCTCAGTTTCGATTTTCGCATACATATCGACAATGTATTGATGGAACAATTGTCGACATTTCAAGATATGATTTTCAGCGTTTTCAAGAACCATTAATCGATATGAATAATAATTCATAGCACTAACTTTCTTATTCCTTTTCTCATCTGTTTGTGGATTTCTCAATTTGATGTTGAAATAATATTCATCTTCTGCTTCAAAATAATTTTGGGATATTGAATCCGTCGTAGGAGTGATGAGTTTCTGAGACACGCTGAACAACACCACATCTGCGATGAAGAATTATATCACGCGAATTAAATTCTTCGTCAACCATAACGATCGCCACTTCATCAATTGTTGGTGCATTGTACTGTCTTTCGTGTTGACCAACAGGTGTTTTGTCTGCTCTAAGTACAACTCGGTAGTCATCAGCTGGTAATTGTTGCAGGGCAGTTCTGAACAATCAAATTAATTCGTTGTGTTGATCGAATAAAGTTTGTAATGCAGCGACTATTTCTCGTTTTGCACGAGTATTGAATCTACAACGTTGATCAATTTGTTCATCATTGTTTCCCATGAAATAAATTTTAAGAAATTTGCAATCTGCGTCCCAGTGGTAGTTGTGAAGCCAGCACGATGATAAATTTGCCCTTGAACTTTGAATGTGGGCATGTAATTCTCGCGCACGATATTTGTTGCACCGAGCGATGTCATTTGGAAACATGAATTGTACTTGCGAATGTTTGTCAAGAAATGTTTCGATTGGCTTGTGTCACCTGCTACCAACGTTGATAATGGTTCGGGTGGTGAATGTAATACTGGCAATTTCACTTTCCCATCCGCGCAGCACATTCCTGGTGTTTCATTCTTAAATTTGACAGCACTGCAATACACGCATAATATATCCATTATTCCAATAACCACATTTGGATGAAGACTGTAATCATAATTAGTATTGTAATGGAATGCACCTAGATTTAAATCATCGTGCAGTGTTTGTCTGGATAGAGTAGTGCGTATCCGAACGGTTTGCAGTCTTGCTTCCCGTTGCTTGATTGTTTCAGCTGAACGGACTTGAGCAGTGCGTACTCGATTGGTTCCTAGTCTTGCTTCACATTTCTCGTCTGTTTCAGACGAACGGGCTTCAGCAGTGCGTACTCGAACAGTTTGTAGTCTTTCTTCCCGCTGCTCATCTGTTTCGAAGCTAGTAATGCCTTTCTCTTTCGTGCTCTAGAGGGATGGACCAATAGCTTTTCGTTTGGGAGGCATAATTGCAAATGTGTGGAAAATTCGTGAAGAGCGTGTGGAAATAACTGCAGCTTGTTCGTCTTCACACACGGAATTAAATATCACTGTTGATGTTCTTGAATAAATAAAAAATTAGCATTTGATTAAATTCTATTAGGAAATGAATAGAAACTGCGCGTAAAATGTTTTGAAAAATCAGGTTAACTGTATGAATCATTTATCGAAACTACTGACTACTCGCGCGACACCTATTGCGAAATGGTTGTACTAATTTAGAATTGCACGCCGCTATAGCGGTCAATGGTATGGAGTGATTTACAAAATAATAAATGGTCAACCCGTTTCTGTCATGTAATCTAATATTGGGTAATATTCATGCATATAACGTGTACCTCAGGTAAACGTTGATGGCAAAATAACCATCTTGCCATAGTTGTTTGCCTTGCCATCTATAGCAATGCCAATAGCTTCCTCAAATGAACGTATTCCTTTGATCGTAGTTTTTGTTTGGTTTAATCGAATATAGAGCAATTTTTGCCAACATAGTTAACAAACATTGATGGAATAGTTAGCGATAACTTAAAATATGATTTGCAGTATCTATGATCATGATTAGAAATGAGTAGAAACAAACCTGGATTGCGTATTTTAAATTCAGCTTGTTTGAAAATTGTATATAGTAGATGCGCATACCGGAGACTTGAAGAAACTCCGATGAAATTTGCGTGTTTTTCGATTTTTTGTCTCGATTTTTCTTAAAATTGTCAGCGCTACCTATTTTAAACTATGACAGGTAGCATCTCGACATCAAAACAAACATAAACAAACATATCCTGTAATTCAGCGAAATCTGATGTGTATATATGAATACGTACGTAGACTTCCGGAAACGTTAATGGCAATTTGTTAGAAACTCTCGATGACATGAGCGTGTATTATTTTTTACATTTTTCAAAAACTTTCAGAGTTACCTATTTCAATCTATGACAGGTAGCATCCTGACATCAAAACAAACATATCCTGTAAATTTCAGCTAAATCTGTTCAGTAGTTCCCGAGTCTATAGGGGAAAAAACATACAAACACTCGCTTTTATATATATAGTAGATAGATAATTTCAATTGCGTCATATTGTTCTTTTTCCTTCCCGCATGGCTTTTATTTTCTTAGAGAATTTTCTTTTGAATTTTTTTAACCTGAATTTAATGTTTCTCTAATCTTGCCATGTATATTGTAGTTTAGACTTCTTTATAATCTCTTTGGCTTGTTTTCTAGCTGTTCTAAACTCAGTCAGGTTATTTTGTTGTTTGTTTTCTAGCTGTTCTATACTTAGTCAGGTTATTTTGTTGTTTGTTTTCTATCTGTTCTATACTCAGTCTGGTCATTTTGTTGTATGTTTTTTAGTTGTTCTAAACTCAGTCAGGTCATTTTGTTGTTTGTTTTCTAGCTGTTCTATACTTAGTCAGGTCATTTTGTTGTTTGTTTTCTAGCTGTTCTATACTTAGTCAGGTCATTTTGTTGTTTGTTTTCTAGCTGTTCTATACTTAGTCAGGTCATTTTGTTGTTTGTTTTCTAGCTATTCTATACTCAGTCAGGTCATTTTGTTGTTTGTTTTCTAGCTGTTCTATACTTAGTCAGGTCATTTTGTTGTTTGTTTTCTAGCTGTTCTATACTTAGTCAGGTCATTTTGTTGTTTGTTTTCTAGCTGTTCTATACTTAGTCAGGTCATTTTGTTGTTTGTTTTCTAGCTGTTCTATACTCAGTCAGGTCATTTTGTTGTTTGTTTTCTAGCTGTTCTATACTTAGAAGGTCATTTGTTGTTTGTTTTCTAGCTGTTCTATCTAGTCAGATTTTCTTGTTTGTTTCAGCTGTTCTATACTCAGTCAGGTCATTTTGTTGTTTGTTTTCTAGCTGTTCTATACTTAGAAGGTCATTTTGTTGTTTGTTTTCTAGCTGTTCTATACTCAGTCAGGTCATTTTGCTGTTTGTTTTCTAGCTGTTCTATACTCAGTCAGGTCATTTTGTTGTTTGTTTTCTAGCTGTTCTATACTTAGGTCATTTTGTTGTTTGTTTTCTAGCTGTTCTATACTCAGTCAGGTCATTTTGTTGTTTGTTTTCTAGCTGTTCTATACTTAGTCAGGTTATTTTGTTGTTTGTTTTCTAGCTGTTCTATACTTAGTCAGGTCATTTTGCTGTTTTCTAGCTGTTCTATACTCAGTCAGGTCATTTTGTTGTTTGTTTTCTAGCTGTTCTATACTTAGTCTGGTCATTTTGTTGTTTGTTTTCTAGCTGTTCTATACTCAGTCAGGTCATTTTGCTGTTTGTTTTCTAGCTGTTCTATACTCAGTCAGGTCATTTTGTTGTTTGTTTTCTAGCTGTTCTATACTTAGTCAGGTCATTTTGCTGTTTGTTTTCTAGCTGTTCTATACTTAGTCAGGTCATTTTGTTGTTTGTTTTCTAGCTGTTCTATACTCAGTCAGGTCATTTTGCTGTTTGTTTTCTAGCTGTTCTATACTCAGTCAGGTCATTTTGTTGTTTGTTTTCTAGCTGTTCTATACTTAGAAGGTCATTTTGTTGTTTGTTTTCTAGCTGTTCTATACTTAGTCAGGTCATTTTGTTGTTTGTTTTCTAGCTGTTCTATACTTAGTTAGGTTATTTTGTTGTTTGTTTTCTAGCTGTTCTATACTCAGGTCATTTTGTTGTTTGTTTTCTAGCTGTTCTATACTCAGTCAGGTCATTTTGTTGTTTGTTTTCTAGTTGTTCTATACTCAGTCAGGTCATTTTGTTGTTTGTTTTCTAGCTGTTCTATACTTAGTCAGGTCATTTTGTTGTTTGTTTTTTAGCTGTTCTATACTTAGTCAGGTCATTTTGCTGTTTGTTTTCTAGCTGTTCTATACTTAGTCAGGTCATTTTGTTGTTTGTTTTCTAGCTGTTCTATACTCAGTCAGGTCATTTTGCTGTTTGTTTTCTAGTTGTTCTATACTCAGTCAGGTCATTTTGTTGTTTGTTTTCTAG
Organism: Arion vulgaris; assembly: GCA_020796225.1. Classification (NCBI taxonomy): domain Eukaryota; kingdom Metazoa; phylum Mollusca; class Gastropoda; order Stylommatophora; family Arionidae; genus Arion; species Arion vulgaris. The sequence continues at coordinate 42,391,831 of CM036768.1, forward strand.
CTGTTCTATACTTAGAAGGTCATTTTGTTGTTTGTTTTCTAGCTGTTCTATACTTAGTCAGGTCATTTTGTTGTTTGTTTTCTAGCTGTTCTATACTTAGTTAGGTTATTTTGTTGTTTGTTTTCTATCTGTTCTATACTCAGGTCATTTTGTTGTTTGTTTTCTAGCTGTTCTATACTCAGTCAGGTCATTTGTTGTTTGTTTTCTAGCTGTTCTATACTCAGTCAGGTCATTTGTTGTTTGTTTTCTAGCTGTTCTATACTAGTCAGGTCATTTTGCTGTTGTTTTCTAGCTGTTCTATACTTAGTCAGGTCATTTGCTGTTGTTTTCTAGCTGTTCTATACTCAGTCAGGTCATTTTGTTGTTGTTTTCTGGCTGTTCTATACCTAGTCAGTCATTTGTTGTTTGTTTTCTAGCTGTTCTATACTTAGTCAGTTATTTGTTGTTTGTTTTCAGCTGTTCTATACTCAGGATTTTTTGTTTGTTTTCTAGCTGTTCTATATTCAGTGGTCATTTTTCTGTTTGTTTTCAGCTGTTCTATCAGTCAGGTCATTTGTTGTTGTTTCAGCTGTTCTATACTTATCAGGTCATTTTATGTTTTCTAGCTGTTCTATACTCAGTCAGGTCATTTTGTTGTTTGTTTTCTATCTGTTCTATACTTAGTCAGGTTATTTTGTTGTTTGTTTTCTAGCTGTTCTATACTTAGTCAGGTCATTTTGTTGTTTGTTTTCTAGTTGTTCTTTTACTCAGGTCATTTTTTTTGTTTGTTTTTTAGCTGTTCTATACTTAGTCAGGTCATTTTGCCCGTTTGTTTTCTAGCTGTTCTATACTTAGTCAGGTCATTTTGCTGTTTGTTTTCACTTTCTATACCAGTCAGGTCATTTGTTGTTTGTTTTCTAACTTTCTACAGTCAGGTCATTTTTGTTGTTTGTTTTCTAACTGTTCTATACTTAGTCAGGTCATTTTGTTGTTTGTTTTCTAACTGTTCTATACTCAGGTCATTTTGTTGTATGCGTTTTGCTAATGTTTGTATCTACGCTTTTTTCTTTTAATGCTAATGTTACTTCTTCATTTCACTACGTTGTAATTGTCGGTCTTGTACCTCTGTACATTCACATGACATACGTTAAATATTGAGCTACAATGCAAAAGGGCATGCAATCTCAGATAAGTTCAATAACGCTTTCAATGAGCAGTACAAACTGTTGATTGGGCATTTAAACAGAAAATCACTTTCTTACCTTCTCACATTCTCACATTCTCACATTCTCACATTCTCACCTTCTCACCTTCTCACCTTCTCATTCTACATTTTATTTTATCTTCTTCTCACGTTCTTTATTTATGGTCAATTTTATCATTCTTTTGGTGATCTTAGACAAGATCGGAATTTAGACGTTCTGCGATTATGCGCCCATGTGACTAGACCCGCCTACCCGATTTCAGTCAGCTTTTTATTTACAAGGGTAACATGCCCTAGACCGATTCGTTGTGCCATATATTTTGGCTTGGATCTATGCCTTTGCGATCATCATTTTGCCGTATATTTGGGCGTTGTCATCTACGTCAAACAGTGAATCTACACTGAACGCCCTTTCTGACTATATGAATTCGTTCCGGATTTCAAACATTCTCAGTCATTGGAGACACATGTGCTTGTCATGCAAACGATCATATTTTGGCAGTATGCTTAGCCTTTATATTATCTGAGCCATGGTGTTTGGACGTCATCTTTCTCCATGTAGGATGATCGGTGTCAGTAAAGTATTGCCCTTAGCTAATGTTTGGGTTTGTACCAGTCAAGTCTTTGCATTATCGGCCTTACTTTTCTATCCGCGGTGAGTTTGTTTCTGAGTAGGAGTATTTTCAGCCGTTTCGCCTATCGGCAATTTGCAAGGGTTTACTTTTCATTCTCCGATATCCCCGGAAAACACTGAACTGGGGCTGCGCATATATATTATAGAGGGTCGTTTCAATCGGCGCTACTGAATTCACTGCAACTGAAATTTTGCGCTTGCCAACATCATCCTCCTCAGTTCTTCCGGGTATGTTATTTGTTAATGCAACAGTACCCTGCCCGGTTGTCCCAGGGAAGGCAGTTGTGTTAGGCACAAAAATATATCAAATTCAGGTTTAAATACACAAATTTCATCCAAAGAAATTAAAAATCGACTTTGGGTAATAAACGTCCAGAGTGCTTCGTGCTCGTGTGTTGCCGGGCTCGCAATGGGAGTAAAGAATGGCGGTACTGCTACCTACAAGGCATGTCGTAGGAGGCGAGTAAGGTGGGGTGTGGCGTAGGGCTGGCTTCCTTATCCAGTAGAACATTTTAGCCAGAAAATCAAACCAACCGTGAACAAGTCACATAAAATAAAATAATAACTGTGCCAACCAAGAGGAAAGGAAGTTCTTTTAGAAGAGGTATGTAGCGATGCAGAGAAAGCCGCAAGGAGTCTGCACCGCAGATTATCTTCCTGTCGCCTAGGAAAATCTCCAGAATTGGCACCTAGAATTTTAGAAGTATGTATGAAATGGGAAAGACAGCGCAGGTTGTAAATGAGATGCAATACTATGGGATTGGCATCTTGGGATTATGTGAAACTAGGTGGAATGGTGCAGGCAAACAACGTCTAAACACAGGAGAAACAATGCTTTTCTCAGGCCACATGAAATAAAATGTCCCCCATAGTGAAGGTGTGGCTTTAACACTATCTAGAGAAGCGGAGAATTCAGTAATAAAGTGGGAAGCAGTCAGTCCTACGATAATTACATCAACATTCAGAACCATCTAAAAAAGAAAGTATTCTTGAATGTGACCCGCCCTAGAGGTTGCCGGAACCCAAATTTGGATGTAAAGAATAGAACCACTGTTATCTGCCACTCATGTTGTAAGAGGTGACTAAGGAGGTTTGGGGAGGACTAGCTACCCCACACCGTAAAAACCACTAGATGGTTACAGAACGGAGAGCGTACCGAGTAAACGCTGGCTGAAACCGGACACATCGCCGAAGGATAAGCATCAGAGCTCCAAATGGTGCTGAAGATGTCACGTAAAACAAACCAATGCTAAAGCTGCATAACCATATTTTTACTTGAATATAATTTTTCGGGATGTCTGGTACATCGGTCTGGGCGGTGATTGAGAGAGATGGGGTGGGGGAAGGAATGTAACCCAGTGTTGTGCACTTACCAACGATAAAGAGGAACAAGTTAAAGAGCAATTTACAGAAAGCTTCAAATACTATAGCTAATCAGAGAAATGGCAACATCAAAATGCTAATGGGTGACCTCATTGTCAAGATAGGTGAGGACAACTTAGGCGATCATGAGGAGATCATGGGGAAACACGGACTAGAGGTAATGAACTAAGATGGAGAGCTATTCACTAATTTCTGTACAGCGAATCAATACGTCTTTCCACATAAAAGTATACATAAAGCAGCCTGGGTATCACCAGACCACAGAACAGAAAATTCAATTGACCACATATGCATAAAAAGGAATGTCAGGTCATCTCTACAAGATGTAAGGGTTCTAAGGGGTGCAGATGTAGATTCGGATCACCATTTGCTGATATGTAAAATAAAACTGAAGCTCAAGCGATACATAATATCTCATGAACATAGACACTAATATATGTGCATATCTCAGAAGTCAAGAAATAAAGGAACAGTTTATAGTCACAGTCTCAAATAAGTATGAGATTTTAGGACAGCTAGAAGATGATGTGGGTGGGAAGAATGCTGGCAGCAAGCAAGGTATCTGAATGAAACGTGCACATAGGTATTGGGAAAGTTGGAGCGGAATTATAAAGCATGGATAACTCCAAAAACTCTCAAATACTAGAAGAAAGGAAAAAGAGAAAATCAGATTTAAATAATAGCAAAACTAGAAGTACCAAAGCCAGAGCCCAAGAAAATACACAGAAGCTAGCAAGAAAGTGAAGAAACAAATAAGATTAGATAAAATACAATACTTAGAAGATCTAGCAAGAGAAGCGGTGGTAGCTGCCAAAAAATGAAACCTCAGGATCTTTACAACATCACTAGAAAATATGCAGATAATACAGTCAACCAAAGGGCTTGATCAAAACAGTAGTGGGAAATTAGCACTAATGTTAGAAACCAAATAGAAAGATGGATGGAATACATCAAGGAACTCCTGAACAGACCAGCACCTACAAACTCTAGATATCCAACCAGCAGAAATTGACCTGGACATCAACTGTGAGAAACCATCCAAGGAGGAGATTAGTAAAGCCATTACTTTTGAAGATGGAAAGGGAGGTCCAGATGGTATTCTAGCGAGGCGGTTAAAAAATTATTTAACAGAATCTGAAGACTGAAGAAATACCAGCAAACTGGAGAGATGGATACCTGAGTGAAGCTCCAAAAAAGGACCTTCAGAAGGCAAACTATAGAGGAATAATGCTGTTGTCAGTACCTGGGAAATGACTAAGCAAATTATAATGAAGAGACTGAGATGCTGATGAGGTAAAACCAAGAGATGAACAGCAGACTTCGACCACATAGATCATGTGCGACCAGATAGCCAGCATTATGCATATTAATTTTTCCGATCCAGAAGCATTGAGTTTTCAGCTTCGGCTTGGCCATGGACATCGTAACCCTTCGGTTCGGTGCCACGAACACCCTAAAACTGGAGAACTTGCTGACTTTTCTAACAGCCCGCGGAATTGAACCGCACTCACAGAGAGCTTGTCATTCGTTGTAAACGCGCACGAACACACTAGGGAGGAGGGCAAAGCTATAATAATGAGCAAAGTATTGAATGGAAAACCCCACTTTATATCGGATTTGTGGATTATGAGAAAGCTTTTAGCAGTATTGAAAGGGAAACCCTTTGGAAATTGATGAGACATTATGGGAACCCACATACAAATATTATCCTAATAAGAGCAACATATACAGATATAAAATGTAGAGTTCTTCATGAACGAAAACTAACAGACACTTTTGGAGTAGAAATAGAATGCGTTGGATGTTTTCATCCCCCTTTGTTTTTCGGGGAAAAAAACTGGATTATGAAGACAGCAGTAACTAACACTAGAAATGGAATCCTAAACCCTGAAGAGCAACTGGGAAGATCTGGATTTCCCCGATGATATAGTCCTTTCAATACATAAAATGATGAGGTTTTTTAAAAACCGTATCAAACGTCACAAAAAAAGGAAAATTCTGGGGAAAGACAAAGATAATGATAAATCCAAGCAAATGACAATTGTTTCCCTCGGTTAAACCCCAATTAATTTCCAAAGGGAACGGGCCCTCGTCTTTAAAGGGCGGGGGTTGCCCCAAAAGAAATTTTGGGGAGAAACCCTTAAATATTTTTTTGGAATTATTTGTTCAAATTTTTAAATTTTTTAACTAGATAGAGATTAGTTTTTGGAAAGTTTAAAAAATAACCCCAAAATATAAACACAGTCTAAAAATTTGAAATTCATAATTTTACCCTAATTAGTAAAACGCTTTTTTCCCCAATTGGGGGCCCAAAAAACCCCGGCCCCACCAAACCAAAAAAAATTAACTTAAAATTTATTATTTTTTTTAAATTTTTTCCCTAATTATTATTTTTAATTTTGAAAATGTTTTAGTTTTTTTAAAAAATATATAAAACAAAATATAAAATTTTTGGTTTTTAAAAATAATAACTTCTAAAATTTATAAAATTTTTTTTAAAAAACATTAATATCCCCAAGCTAAATTTAAAACCCCATTGTGCCCCAATTTTTTTGGGCCATTTTAAAAGTTTTTAAAATAAGATGAAAATTTAAAATTTGCCCTTTGATCGTTATTACAGTAAAATTGTTAAAAAATGTTTTTTTTTTACCCAAAGATATATTCCTTTTTTCCCACCAAACCCTATTTTAATAAATTTAATAAACCAAAAAGGCCTTTTTTTCCAATCCCCTTTTTTTTAAAAATTAAAAAATTTACAAAAATAAAAACCCAAAAAAACCCTTTCTTATAAAAAGGGTTGGGTTTTATTGAAACCTCTTGAATTAATACATTTTGTCTACAGAAAAATGCGACCACTTTCCCGGGACATTTGTTTTGGTTTCCCCTTTGTATGCCCTTTCTTTTCCGGAATTTGCCCTTGTCGCCCGGACGTCATTTGGGCCCTTTTTAGAAGAATTATTTTTTAACCTGATTTTAAAATTTTTAAAATAGGGCGAGGGGACGGGGGGCCCCCAATTTTTGGGGATAAAGGGAATTTAAAAGTAGAAAATGAAAGGGAAAGATAGCTTTTTGAAAAATGAAAAGGGGAAAAGGGGTTTTGGCATCTTGGGACTATGGGGAAACTAGGAATGGTGCAGGCAAAAAAATCCAAAACACGGGAAAAACCAATGCTTTTCTCGGGCCCCATGAAAAAAAAATGCCCCCAATAGTAATGTGGTTTTAAAAATATCTAAAGAAGCGGAGAATTCAGTAATAAAGGGGGAACAGTCTTTCCCTAGATAATTACATCAAATTGGGGAAACCACTAAAAAAAAAAGTATTTTGAAGGGCCCCCGCCTAGAGGTTGTTTGGAACCCCCAAAAAAAGGGTTGGGGGAAAAACCCACTGCTCCCTTGCCAAAAAAGGTAAGAGGTGACAAAAGGGGTTTTGGGGGAGGACTAGCCCCCACCCCGAAAACCATTAGATGGTTAAGAAGGAGAGGGGATTGAGAAAAGTTGGTTAAAACCCGGAAAATTTTGAAAAAGGGAAAAGAAACCGAAGGGGCCCTTTCCCTAAGGGCCCCCCGTGGCGTTGACCGGGGGCCCCATCCCCCCGGGTGGGGTTTTAATTTTCGCGGGAGGCCCGGAAAAACCCAAAGATTCCCCCAAGGTTTTAGGTTTTCCGTGGCAAAAACCCGAATGGTTACGATGTCCAGGGAACCCGAGCCAAGAACTAAAAAGCTTAAGGCTTCGGGGATAAAAAAAAAAAAAATAAAACCACTGTCCCCTCCAATGCATGCTGAAGACCCCAAGGAGGTTGGTCGTGGGTTAAAGAAACCCACACCAAATACCAAAAAGAAACCACAGCCAAAAAAACCAAAGCCTGCCACCGGGATGTTAAAAGATTGACCCCCAGGGGGAATTCAAGGACCCAAATTTTGGGGAAAGAAATCGTGCCGACTCACCTTTTTTCAACCCGGGAAGCCCTTGGGGGATTGGCCCCTGGAAATTTGGCCCCGGAGTTCCCGAAACCGTGGAAACAGGAAATGGAAATAGACATAGGGACGGGTTAACCGGGACGGGGCAAAAACCAAAATTTTGGGGGCAGGGACAACTGACCAGTGATGGGAAAACTTTCCAAAAAAATGAAAATTAAAAAATATGGGGTTTAAAAAAATTGGTTGGGTTTTTTTAAAGAAAGAAACTTTTTTTTTTAATTTTTAAATCATAAAAAACTTTATTATAAATGCACAAAAAGTTAAGAAAAATTTGATTATTTTTTGATGGGGATGAAGGGTTTTAAGATGAAACGGACTGAGTTTCTAAAAGTTTCCCCATTTTTGGGGAAAAATTTGGAATGATTGATTTTTTAGTGAACCCAAATGTCGCGTTTTTTTGGTTTTTAATGTGTTTTTACTTTTTTCAGGGGGAAAAAACACCTGTTCACAGATGTAAAAGATGAACCCAATTTTTTTCATGGGGATTTCAGGTTTAAAAACCGTTTTGGCCAAATTTTTCGTTTGGAAATTTTTTGGGGGGGCCCTTTGAAACCCAAAACCTTGGCCCAGTTATATTTATTCGGTTAAAATTGAAAATTTTTTTCCAGTGGGGGGGGTTTTGATGACCCAAATTTTTAATTAAATGGGGGGGAAAAAAATCCCAGGCCCTTTGTAACAACCCCAAAACTTTTTCCAAATTTTTCATGAAAAATTTTTCCGTTTTTTCCCCTTAGTTTCCCAAGGGATTTTGAAAATTGCAATAGTTTTGGGCTCCGGAAAAGGGGTCTTTTCGATTAATTGTTTAAAAAAAATTTAAATTGATTTTAAATTGATATGATTAAAATCATGGATTTTTGATTTCTTCCCTGGATTTTAAAAACCAAATTTAGGTTTGGGACTGAAAGACTGAAAAAAACTGAAAAGGTAAAATCTTTCAAAAACCACACCCAAACCTTTTTTCCAAAACCATCCCAGACCCCAAAACTGAAAAAAAACCCAAGCCCCGCCCCGGGCCACCTTACTTTATGTAAAAGAACAGAATATTAAATGCAATGAGAAGAAATTTCGAAATTGTCTATGTTTGGGAGGCTCGTGAACAAATTTGTTTTTAAATTTTTTTAATAACATCGACATTTTTCAGGGTCTGGCGTTTTACACGGGAGCTTTTTGATGTATGACACAATGAAGAAACACAACTTTTTCCCGGGAAAAATGACTTTGAATATCCCTATAAACCAAGATTTCGCCCCACTTTTTTCGGCCCCACCAGTTAGGGCCCAAAAAATTTTTTCCAAAAGGTATTAAAGATTTAATAGTTTTTGAAATTTTTTGAAAAGGGGTTCGACCCTTTTTTGTCTTTCCCTTTCCCAATGAACGATGAAACCCAATTTTTTTCCAAATTGCCCCGTTTATAAATTTCCCTTTTATAAATATCAGAACTGTTCAAATGGTCCACTTTACCCAAACGCAAAAAAAAATTTTAAATTGGGGGCTTATTTTTGATTTTTATTATGAGATTTAATTGCTTGTCAATTATTTTAATTTAGAAGAAATTGTTTTTGAGAAAATTTATTGCCTAAAACCCTTTTGCTTTTGGTGGATAAAAGATTTTTCCACACTTGAGATAAGTTTTTAAATTAAACATTAAAAAATGTTTTTTATTTTGAATATTGTATGAATAAGTAATTTTGATGGGGGAGCTAGTTTTGAGAAAAAAGCATTGTTTTTTTAAAAATTTTTATTGACCCACATTTTTTTTTTAACCCGCTTCCCCTTCCTTTCCTTCTTCTTTTTTTCACCCCACAAGGGGCCCCCCTTTTTTTTTTGAAATTTTTGAGAGGGAACCCTGAATCCCGCTACAGCTTCTTGCAAATGAGGCACACAGGTTTACCCCTTACGGGGTAAAAATTTTTCCCATGTCCGAATTCATTGACGTTTGGACCGAGAACAGACGAAACAAAAATGGTATAACCCGATTCGTTCCGAACTTAGCCGAGCAACACACGCGCGTCGGCTCTCGGTATATGACAAAATATTCGAGAACTAATTATTTGTTCGGCTATTAACCATTCGTTGGCAAGAAAATCAACATTTAAGTCATTTGCACAACAAACAATGTTTTCATCAGCAAAAATAAAAAATAAGCGCAACACTTGTTTTACAAACGCAACAAAATAATTAATTAACCGGCAGAATTGTTATTTGACAGGCAGGAAAAATTAATTGATAAACAATATTTTATAAACCTATCATTAAGAGTAAATTAAAACAAAATACTAAATCAAAATTGACTTTAGTACAGTTCAAGTTTACTTTGCTATGAGCAAAGATATTGTTGTTTTTCTTTTTTTATATAAATTATTTAATGATGATTGATGATTGATTTAATTTAGTAGAAGCAACATGAGATTTTTCAAATACTAAAATGAAAGGCCGATAACAAATTTCTTTCATAAGAAAGTCTGCATCTTCTATTGTTTTACAGACTACTAAAAAAACTATCTTAAGAATAAAATATCTTAAGGTTCAGTTGATGCTAAATTAGAAATACAACAGATCGTGTGTTTTGTTTGTATTTTATTTATAGGTTATTCAAACCATGTCGCGGGCCGGATTGACTACCCTGAAGGGCCGTAATTGACCCGCGGCCGTACTGCCCATCACTGCACTAGACTTATAAAGGGGGAATCAATACTGTACTCCGGAAGAGAGGAGGAAGACGCACCACACATGTAGGTGGTAGCATTGATGTTATTCAAACAAGCACAAAAGGCATTAATTAAATGGGAGCTGTTAGACAAGAATGACCTGGCAACTTTCAAACCTCCAATGCAAAAATTAAACTGAATATAGTACAATGCTACGCCCCAACAAATGACAGCAAAGAACAAATAAAAGAAGAGTTTTACAACAAGTTACAGGGTGATAGGCAAATTTAAAAGTAAGGATCTTACTATTTTGCTATGAGACTTTAATGCAAAGATAGGGAAAGACAACTGGGGCTCTGAGGAAACCATGGGCAAACATGGACTAATTGAAATAAATGCAAATGGAGAGATGTTCGTGGATCTTTGTGCAGCAAACCAGTTGGTTATAGGAGGTAGCCTCTTTCAGCACAAACGAATCCACACAGCTACATGGATATCAAAACGAATCGTAATAAATAGCCAAACACTGAGAAAGTTGAACATTTTAATATTTGGGTAGTAAAGTGTCAAACAACGGAGACACGATGAAATAAATAAACTCTCGTATTGCTATAGCAGCTAGTGCTTTCACAAAATTAACGAATATCTGGCAATCTCAAGACCTTAGTATATGCACAAAAGTTAAATTATTTAGGTCATGTGTGATTCCTGTACTGACTAGGTTGTGAAAGTTGGAAATCAACAAAGAAAATTGATAAGAAACTGACAGCTTTGAGAATAAATGTCTACGAAAATTATTAAAAGTAAAATGGAGGATTTCGTTTCTAACAACAACAGGAGAGATAGAACACACCAACAACCCGTATCAAATATTATAAGGAAACGAAGGTGGAAATATTTAGGTCATGTTCTTAGATCAGACGAAAAGAGACTAAATCGACAAGTCCTTGTGGTCACCAGTTGGGAAAAGAAAACGTGGAAGACCAAAGACCACTCTTCGAAGAACAATCCAACAAGAAAGTAAACTATTGGGATGTAAAACCATACAAGATCTCCAACTGCTAGCAAAGAACGTATCACATGGAGATCTAAAACCTCTGTCTATGTGCGCCTTTTGCCTGAAAGAAATAAACTAACTAACTAACTAACATGGATATCACCAGACCCCAGGACAGCAAACCAAATCGACCACATCTGCATAACAAGGAAGTTCAGAAGGTCACTGTACGATGTAAAAGTCTATAGAGGAGCAGATGTGGCCTCTGACCACCACCTTGTTATAGAAAAAGTGCGAATGAAACTCAAGAGATTCATGACGACCACGCAAGGTAACAAGGTGAGATACAATGTGGGACATCTGAAGGAGCAGAAAGGAAAGGATATATTTAGTGTCACGATTTCCAACAAATTCGATGCCCTAGAAGTTGATGAAGGAAATATTGAAGACCACTGGCATACAACTAAAGAAGCCTGGACTAGTACATGCGAAACTACCCTTGGAAAAAAGACACACCACCACAAGGAATGGCTATCAGAGTCAACGTTAGATAAGATAACAGAGAGAAGAGGCAGAAAGGCTGACCTCTGTAATAGCAGAACAAGATCAGCAAAGGCCGCAGCACAAGAAAAGTACACACAATCCAACAGGAAGGTGAAGGAAGATAAAAGCAGATAAACGAAAGTATATAGAGGACCTGGCAAGAGAAGCAGAAGAGGCAGGAGCTAAGGGTAACCTTAAAGATTTATACGATAACACAAGGAAATTGACAGGGAAATACCAACAAACAAATAAACAGATAAAGGACAAGGCTGGAAGATTACTCGGCAATGCTCAAGAACAGATGCAGAGGTAGGCAGAACACTTCAAGGACCTTCTAAACAGGCCTGTTCCCCAAGGCCAACTGGACATAGATCCAGCTGCAAAAGATCTAACAATCGACTGTAGCAAGCCAAGCAAAGCGGAAATAAAGAAGGCAATTCTCCAACTACGAAATGGTAAAGCTACAGGTCCAGATGGTATACCTGCAGAGGCCATAAAGGCAAATGCTGACATCTCAACAGACATGCTACACGGCTTGTTGGGAAAACAAATTGGGAGAGGGAAGAAATACCAAAATTCTGAGAGAGAGCATATAGTCTTACTACCTAAAAAGGGTGACCTCCAAGAATGCTTGAACTATAGAGGAATAATGCTCCTGTCTGTACCAGGCAAAATACTAAATCGAATCATCCTAGAGAGACTCAAGGAAACTACAGATGCAGTACTAAGGGATGAACAAGCAGGATTTAGGCAAAACAGATCCTGCACAGATCAAATATCGACGCTGCGTATCATAGTGAGCAGAGCATCGAGTGGAACTCATCCCTCTATATCAACTTTGTGGACTATGAAAAGGCATGTGATAGCCTAGACAGGGAAACACTCTGGAAACTTCTACGACACTATGGCGTCCCCAGAAGCTAACCAACCTAATAAAGAAAATGTATGAGGAGACTACGGCTAGAGTACTGCATGAAGGAAAACGGACAGAGGCTTTTGAGATAAAGACTGGTGTGCAACAGGGCTGCATTTTATCGCCCTTCCTTTTCCTGTTAGCCATTGACTGGATAATGAGATCAACAACTGCCAGGGGAAGAAATGGAATACAATGGATCATGATGAGTCAATTGGAGGATCTGGATTTGCAGATGGTCTAGCACTCTCTCTACAACCATTAGCAGATGCAAGAGAAAACAACAAAACTAGAAACAGTCTCACAGCAACTAGGCCTGACTATTCACGGGGAGAAAACAAAGATCATGAGATTAAATGCTGGTTCCAGAGACCCAATCTTACTGAGAGGATCACCACTAAAAGAGGTTGACACATTTACATATCTGGGAAGTGTCGTCAACATTCAAGTGGCACAGATGAAGACGTTAGGTTAGAATACAAAAAGGCAAGATCAGCATTTGCCATTCTGAAGAACATATGGGGTTCAAGAATGATCAGGAATAAAACCAAGATAATGATATTTAACTCAAATGTCAAGTCTGTCCTTTTGTATGGAGCAGAGACATGGAGAACAACTAAGGTGAACACCAAAAAGCTGCAGGCATTCATTAATAGATGCCTACGCAGGATACTCCATTTGAGATGGTATGACAAGACCACAAACAGAGAACTGTGGGATAGGGCAGGACAACGGCAGGTGGAACAGGAGATAATGAGCAGAAGGTGGCGATGGATAGGACACACACTGAGGAAACCCCTGACAGCATCGCGAGACAGGCTCTCCGATGGAACCCCGAGGGCAATAGAAGTAAGGGAAGACCCAGAAACACCTGGAGACGGGAGTTAGAGATGGGATGCAAAAAAATGGGGAGAGAGTGGCGAGATCTGGAAAAGATGGCCTTGGATAGGCGGACTTTGAAAGCCTTGGTTGCGGATCTATGCTTCCCTAGGGGCGAAGTGTGAAGAAGAAGAAGACTTGATTTTATATTATTTAATAGCCAACTCTCTTTAATATCAAGCTGTTACAGAATAGAAGAGTTTGTTTTTTCCTAAAAGGGTAATGGGTCTTCTTCTTCTTCTTTTCGAACGTTCTTCACGTTCAATTTTTTCATTCGTTTTCTGATATATAATTGGTCCTTTGACAAGAACGGAGTGATCTACGTTGGGTCGATTATGCGCCCACGGTGACTACGCCCACCCATCCGGTTTCAGCCAGCCTTTGATTTACTAGGGTGAACTTTCCCTAGAGGTAATGGGGTCTAAGGCGCATAGGGACACAGTCGCGCTAGGATTAGTGAGCTTGCACTAACCAAGATCCTACCCCACCTCCACGTGGTGACCCTAGAAATAAATAACGGTTCCTGTCTGGCTAAGCGTGTAGGGATCGAAGGAGAGCTACTCTGGTATAAGTAGTGATGCAGACGCAGTTACATTGGATGAGATCCGCTTGCAACACAGACGAGCAGAATCCCAGAGTGACTATTAATGCACATCTCTACCGGCCGATGGGAAAAGCTGAACAAATAAACATAAAGGGATGAAAGGTGCATCCAGAGAAGAGACTGGGTCCATATGGGGCGAAACTCGAGCCACGAAGTGGAGCTCGAATGAGTTGCGTGTCATGACTGTCTCGAGGCATAGTAAATGTGAGCACGGTGAGAAAACAGATAAACACGGTGAAGCAGGCACCAAAGTAGAGCAAACACGCATACGGACGATACACAGGAGAGCCCACCGGTGGGGACAGACATGCACGGTGCTGATGATAGAGCGTCCAAAAGGTGTGGCAAACGTAGGGGTGAGCGGTCGCCCCAATTGTGCAGAGAAACTATAATGTCGAGAAGAGGCTTGAATCCAGTGCAAAAAGTTTATACCAAATGGTGATAAACTGTACACTGTGCACAGTGAGATAGAAATTGGTAACGTATCGCCCAGTAGAACAATGTGAGCACACGTTACGGGAAAAAAAGGGAAGGGCCCAGTCGGTGGACGAGGGCACAAGCAGAAATGGGCGAATGGACGCCAAAAAGAAACGCTAGGTGGCGAGCCTCGAAGATGGGGTATCCACCAAGAGAGCAATAACCGCGTTTCCCCTCACAGATAACTACTACTGCCTTGTAGTTGATTGAGACACTCAACAACCCGGAGGAAGGTTAATAAAGGGCAGCTACCTAAAAGAAAATAGCAACCTGCTGCCTTGCAGGTCGGCTGGGGACAGCCGGAGGCGACGGAGAGTGAACCCAGTAACGCTTGCTAAAACCGGACACATCGCTGAATGATAAGCACCAGAGCTCCAAATTGACTTAAAAATGTGACGAAATACATCCATGCTAATGCTGCATGAATCAGATTTCGGGGTCAAAGTGCTAAGAAGCGGCGCGCCAGGATTAGGGAGATGGCACTCTAATCCCCTGCTCTCAACTCCACGTGTTGTCCTGGTAACAGACGATGGTTCCGGTCTGACCAAGAGGGCAGGTGCTGTGGGAGAGCTACTAGCAAAGTAGTAGTAGAGATGCAAAGGTAGTCATGCTTCATGGGATCCGCTCGCAACTCGACGAGCGAACTCCCAGAGTGGCTATTAATGCTCGCCTCCCCGAACGATGGGAAAAGCTAGAACGACACATGTGCAACCTCGTGGGGCGGAACTCGAAGCCCTCGCATTCTCTCTCTTGATGCAGCTCTCTTGAGACGATGAGTATGCCGGGTGATGAGTTGGGGCTCACGTTGGTCCACATGGGTCAAAAGCCCGAATCAAAACCATCGAAGGGACGTTGACACGCGTGTGGCGAAGTTCGGATCCCAAGAATTCTCTCGCTTGATGTACTCTCTTGAGCCGATGAGTATGTTGGCTGATGAGTGGGGCCGCACGTTGGTCCACATAGGTAAAAAGTCTAGCCCCCATCACAGAGATGTGGGCACGAATCAAAACCATCGAAGGGGTGTTGATCCGCGTGTGGCGAAATTCGAAGCCGCCTCTCTAGAACCGATGAGTATGTTGGGAGTCGAGTTGAGTTGCACGTGGGCAACATGAGGCAAACTCGGTTTTACCCCCTCAAAGTCGGACAGCCCAGTGGAAATTAACGTAAATGGTGAGGTGGGCATCAGGACAGAGCGATACGTGTGCGCTCTGTCCTGGTGCCTAAATCACACAAGGGATGCAAGGATGGCACCACATGTGGCGAAACCCGTGACCCCAGCTCATGGGTGGGGGACCGGGTTGAGTCACAGACGGTGACAGCCCAGGCAAAAGTGATCAAGATACGGAAGATACGAAAATCGTGAGCACGGAAAAAGCAGAAGGTGAGCAGGCACCAGGGCGGAGCTAGCAAGCACGCTAGCAAAGCCATAGTGGGTACCCCAGAGGCAGACTAGCACGGAGTGCACGGAAGAGCGGAAATCAAGGCAAGCATTGCGGCGAGCAAGGCAGGCAAGAGGGTGTGTGTCTCAGCCACATGAGCAAAACAACTAGAAAGCCCAGCAGAGGCAAAACCAGTGCAATTGCGGCAGACACGGCAAGCGCGGCAGCGGCAAACGTGGCAGGCGAGAGGGCGTACGTCCCACCTAAATGGGCAAAACAACCGGAAAGCTCAGAAGAGGTAAAGCCAGTGCGCGTTTCCGCTCGCAGGGAACTACTGCTGCTTTATAGTTGATTGGGGACAATTAAAGCCTAGCGGAGCAACTCGCAAACAAAGCTGAACGAACGGCAAACCAAGGTGTTCATTAAAACGACCGGTTTTGCTGGCAGATGGCGTTCATAAGCCCGAGAGGGCTGGCCGTCTAAGGGTTGCTGCCCTGAAAAAAATTGCAGCAATGCCTTGTGGGTTCCGCTGTGGACAGCCAAAGGCTTACGGAAAGCGTACCACAACCAAACGCTGGCTGTAGTAGAACACGCCACCAAAGGATAAGCAACGGTGCTGCAATAGGTGCCGAAGGTTGGTGCACGTACATTACGTTCTGATGTTTGGCTGTTTATACCTCACAATAAGAATGATAAAAACTAGCCTAGAACGGTCGCAAGAGAGAGAGACAGAGAGAGAGAGAGAGAGAATCAGATTTCCACATGAAAGCAGAATTTATTGGAAAATCTGGTACATCAGTCTAAGCGGTGATCGTGCGCTCGAGAGAGAGAGAAATGAGGAGAGAGAGAGAGAGAGAGGAGGGGTGGAGGTAATAACTTCCCGGAATAGACAAAAAATAGTAAATACTCCAAAAACCCCAATTTTTCCTAAATTATTTGTTGGGCCCACAGATAAAAATGAGCACGAGCCAGCACTGGATAAAATCATACACATATTTGGGCAGCACTGTAGACAAAGAAGGTGGAACAGATAGAAATGTTAAAATAAGAATACAGAAGGAAAGAGGGGCTTTCATTGCACTGGGAAACTTATGGAAGTCTAAAGAAATCAAATCTAGAACACAAATTAGGATATTTAACTCTAATGTTAAATCAGTTCTACTGTATGGGTCAGACACATGGAGAACTACTGAAACAATAACGCATAAACTGCAAATATTCATCAACTGGTGTATGCGCAGAATAGAGGTACTAAGATGGTATTATAGTGTTACAAATGAGAAACTTATGGAGAGAACAAGACATATTCCAGTGGACCAAGAAGTTAAAAAAGACGCTGGCGCTGGATAGGACACTTTGCAAAAACCTGAGAGGAATATAACAAGAAGGGTCTTTTCCTAGAACCCGCAGGAAGAGCGAAAGAAGGGGAGGTTGAGAAATACATGGATACGAGGTTTAGAGGCAGTGATTAGCAATATAAAGAAGATCTGGAGGCAGCTGCAGGGGATAACTAGAGATAGAAATACTTGGCATGAGTTGGTTGAGGGACTATACTCCAATCCAGGTTAAAAAGGCAGAGAGAGAGAGAGAGTGTGCTTCGCTAGCTTGACCGGGAAAACACCTTACAATGAGAGAAAAGAGCAAAATGTTTCGACTAGAGCCCAACACATACCACTTAATAATAAAATGAACATAAATCTACTCCAATGTACTCCAGAGTGCGAACTGAGGACTAATCATCATGAAATCGTTCACCACTACCTTCTCAGATGCCAAGTGTTGTATGATGTTAGGACGATCCTCTTTCTCCAAGTTAAAATGAATGAAACACATTATTTGGAACAAAATATCATCTTACAAACACATGCAGACAACACTACATAGTATTAGACAGAAGGACATGAACCCAAGTGTCGCTGTATCATTGTAGAAATAGATGAATAGTATAACAGTTTATTTTATCCTAATTGAAATATTCATTTTATCATTATCTGTCTTTCTAGTTATAATTTTTTGTATCACATGTTTATGCTTGTGTGTTATACTCGTATTAAAATGTATGTATAGACCAATGATTGACTTCACTACACGGTGTTCCCCTATATAATTTAGTCTGTCTCGAAAGAGAAGTGTTCACACTGCCGACATTACTGGACAACGCACTAACAACATATCTCGATTAAAAAACATAAGAATCACCGACAAACATGCACTCACAAGTTTATTTGAGATATGCACTATCAAATTCTCCTATTTAATGTGAAGTGTCTCCACCAATTTGACTTAAATATGTCCAACGTTGTTTTTGTCATCCATGTCCATAGTTCTTAGTAAAATGTACAACACTTTGTTGTAATTATAAAAGTAAGATAATAACTAGCGGAATATTGTTTTTTTTCTTTCTTACATCCTTCTCTGTGTTTTTTTTCTTATGTCCTTCTCTGTGTTATTTTCTTTCTTATGTGCTTCTCTGTGTTTTCCTTTTTATGTCCTTCTCTGTGCATTTTCTTTCTTATGTCCTCTGTGTTTTTTTCTTTTTGACGTCCTTCTCTGTGTTTTTTCTTTCTGACGTCCTTTTCTGTGTTTTTTTATTTCTGACGTCCTTCTCTGTGTTTTTCTTCTTACGCCCTTCTTTGTGTTTTTGTCTTTCTTTTGTCCTCTGTGTTTTTGCCGTTAGGCGTAGCACTTTAACTGATGATCGGTTTCCGAGATAGGACACGCTCGGTAGCTTGATAAGTTGGGATATTGTGAAGTTTAAGATGTCTCATAACACCATCAACCCATCTTTTTCTTGGTCTGCCTCCTCTTGGTTATTCCATTTCAGGTTGTACGCTCTTGCAACTGGTGTATTCAGGTTCATTCTCAACAAGTGGTCAAACCATTTGAGTCTCTATTTTTTAATGAATCTAATAGATGGTGTGTTCCTACTGTTCTTCTAATTTCCTCATTTACTATATGTTATCTTCTTCTTTTATTTACCTCTTTCCTCAAGCATCTCATTTGAAAGGAGTTAATTTTCGTTTCTTCTCGTTTGTCAAGAAATGAAAATTATACAGCAAAAATATTACATAAATTAAATCATAGAACAAATGGAACCCATATTGAAATGCAAACATATCACCATGAGACTAAATGGTTCAACACAATATTTCTTCCAACAGTATGATATCACATGATAAAAGGAAATTATTCACCACAGAGATGTAATTTCTACACATAATGCTAGGATCATCAAAAAGAGATCGGTTTAGAAATGAAAATATCAGGGAAAATGTAGGTACAACATCGGTACTGAACTTCATCAAGAAACAACAAAGTAAATTGTTCTGCCACATTCGTAGATTATTAACAGACATAACACCTTAAAGAGTATTGTTACTCCAATACAGTGGATACAAAGCAAAAGACGTCGCTCTATCTTCAGCACCGTGCATGCCTTCACCACCGGTGGGCTCATATGTGTATCTTACGTATGGATGTTTGCTTTACTTTGGTGCCTGCTTACCGTGTTTATCAGGTTTTTCACCATGCTCACATTTTCTATGCCTCGAGACTGTCAGGAGAAGCAACCTAATTCGGCCCCAACTGTTGGCTCTGAGGTTCGCCCCATGTGGGCCGACGTCTCTTCTCTGGATGCACCCCTGATCCCATTATGTTTATTTGTTCAGTGTTTCCCATCGGCCGGGAGGACGTACATAAATAATCACTCTGGAATTCTGCTCGTTTCTGTTGCGAGCGGATCTCATCCAACGTAATTGCGTCTGCATCACCACTTATACCAGAATAGATCTCCCTTGATCTCGACCCTCTTAGCCAGACATGAACCATTGTCTGTTTAAAGGTCGCACGTGGAGTTGAGGTAGGATCTAGGTTAGTACCAGCTCACTAGTCCTGGCGCGACGTTTTCCTTATGGGCCTTTGACTCCCCAGCCTCTCCCCGTTGTTTATGAAATGCGCACAAAAGCCCGTTCTACAAATCTCTTCTTATCTTGACGCTGTGAGGCAAAACATAATTATAGAAAAGATAGAGAAAGAAAAAAAGTCAGTACAAAACACACTACTGTAGAATGTACGAAGACAGTCGGTGGGAATGTAGGAGGATGCATATTGTGAAGTGGTTAGACATGTTACCTTGTGTTCTAAAGGTTGTCAAATCCAGACAGCAATGTTGGATTCAGATATATATATTTTTTCTGAAGATCTCTTATGATTGTTTCTGGTGTTACAGAGTTTATACTTTGTGAACTAGTCTTCGTAGGTAAGCGGGACATTTATATGCAGTGATCAAACTATATTGGGAAACACCTTTTCTAAAAAGGCAATCATCAATCATTCGTATTTTATAACTTTTTATACACCAACAAATGCAAACATATGACAAGCAGCACAGTGTGTTGTTAAAAATGTATTCTGTGACACAGCACAGTGTGTTGTTAAATGTATTTGTAACAGTCAGCACAGTGTGTTGTTAACAAGAACATACTTACCAATTTCATTAAAATTAGGTATGTAGTAACCCATGAAGCGATGAGGTACTATTACCATATCATATCTGAAATTTGTTGCATGATCAAAAACAGATTTTATGAAACAATTATGCACAACTTGAACAAGTACATCGAGAAGGAATATTATATAATGCAAAAGTGCAATCACTCTTGAAAATCATACAAACAAATGATAGGGATATGTACTTTGAACACACAAACAAACAGTTACGAAACAATAACACAGACAGTTAAGTAAAACAAACGGAACCAACACCAGATTGTTAACCTGACGGAATGTCCTAGTTGCAATATAAACAGTGTGACCGAGATCTTGAATAACACAACAGTTCTAATGACATTTTGAATTGTATACATACAGACGCATACGTTCACAATCATGCACTTGCACACATGCTCACACGACGATAGAAACACACTATATACATATATATATATACATACTTAGAACATACTGGGCCCATATATGGTAAGACATAAACAACCTGCAAGACTTGAACATTGAAGAAGATTAACTTCTGAATAGTATTATGCTTGGGAATGTTAAATGTATTGGTCATATTAAATATCACAACACCAAAAGATCAAGATGGAAGTGAAAAGATAGATGATAACAAGTATTTTCCTACCAACACTTTGTTACCAATGTCAAACTTTCTCTGACAGCAACATATCACAGAATGCTTGCGGAGGCAGTAATACCAGGAAAGATAGACTACAAATGAAGACATCTGAAGCAGAGTGGACAAACTTCATGCACGAATACATCGAAAGAAAACAAATGCAGTGGTTTGGACATTTAATGAGAATGAAATACAACCAACCACCAAATAATTGCATACAATAAATTATAGCAGGTACTAGAGCAAAGGGAAGACCACGAAAAAGAGGGATAGACAATATCAAGACCACACTACATAAACACGGATATAACACAACAAGGGCGACTGATCTGACCCAGAACACAAATTAAAGTTCTCATCCTAACAATTAACGTCAAGAGTGGACAACTAGCTCCATCTTCCACCTGGAATAGATAATTAAATATCACCATGTACTGGTAATTGCAAATAAATGAAGGGGAATACTGAAAGATAAAAGTAATTAAAGACAAAGACAACTGTACCTTGAAAATATTGACTTTATGAATTAGACACTGTCGTTATTCTGACAAAGATATTGAACGTTAGTGAAGTGATCATTTAGACGAGGTAGAAATATTTTACAGGCAACTAAAACAGATGATCAACAGCTTTTTTATACCTATTTTGTTTACAAAGTCAAACATGGACATTGAGCAAAGCGCAGTAAAAAAAATAACTACATGTGAAATGCGTTGCCTGCGAAAAGTTACCAACAACACAAGAAAAGACAGAATCACCAACATCAGCATAAGAAAGAAAGTTGGCACAAAACCGTGCTTGAATTAATAGATAAACAAAGAATGAAGGGGTTTTGGGCCACTTAATAAGAATGCATTCAAACTCCACAGTATACATAGTCTTCTACAACAGAACATCGGAAAAAAGGGCAAGAGGAAGATCAGGAAAAGATGGTTAGATGGCGTAGCAGAATCCTGTGAAAGAGCAAAGATAACAATCACCCAAACCACCAGAACAGCGCAAGACAAAAACGAAAACCACGACACTGGGCAAAACCCGTAGCAGTGTGACGACACTGGGCAACAACCGTAGCAGTGTGACGACACTGGGCAACAACCCGGTAGCAGGGTGACGACAAAAGAAAGAAGAAGAAGAAGAAATATTTTAATCAATTGATATTCAAGTCATAAACATTCAATCTGGAGAAATGTTGCATTACCCGGGGTATTCTGTGGCCCACATAATATATCAAGTAAATTTTAAAAATTTAGTATTCTAAGAAGGGGTAACGAAGATGATGGGGTAAGGCAAATAAATTATAGAACACTTAATTGAGATCAATTATCGTGTTTTGAATATCACCTGGTATGTGGTTTTTTAGGAGCTCAAGGGAAGGGGTTTTTAGAGTACAGTAGCCAGGTTTCAAAAAGGGTTTAAAAAAAAAACTCTAAAGAAAACATTCGTAAACGACAGTTGAGAACCAGGGGATAAAGGAAAACAGAGGTACAAATTGGAAAAACATATCAGAATGTCAACAGGCAAAGTATGACAGAGGGTATCTTAAGGGGAACGGGAAAAAACTTGCTGCCAGTCATAACCCAAAGCAGTCAGCCATTAATGCTGCCGAGTGATTGACTTCTACTGGTATCGAGAACATAAAAAGCCATAATAACAGACTTACTTATAAGGGTTTTCTCAAAATCTCATGTTTGAAAAAGTCTCTTTTCCTTGAGGACATTCTTTATGAAATTGCCCTTCGACCGTGATCTAAAAGTCAAAATAAAAAAGGAAAAAAGATGAGTGACAAATGATATATGCATTTATAAGTTACGTACTACATCGCAAATATTATCTACACATACATAAATAAACGGACACACATGCACATCCATGCATACACGGACCAGCACATATGTATGTCTATATCTTTATATTGTTATTAGTTGTTTTATGTCAGGGAGGTATAACAACAAATATCACTGTAAATGGTAACCATCTAACACCAGTTAAAAAATGTTGCTATCACTTAGTCCATGGTCACTGCCAGCATTTCTCTTGATGAAGAATCAACGCTCGTAAGGTAGTGCGGCTACTACATTCGCAAACTATCACATCGAGCTGGGACAACAAAAAAACTAGCAATGCAGACGAAGATTCAAATATATCCAGCTTGTGTAATTAGTTCTTATTATGGGTCAGAAACATGACAGCCTACTCAAGATATGAGAGGAGACTTAACATCTTTAACCTTCAATGTCTCCGGAAGATTATGAACATCGTTGGTACGACAAGATAACCAACTCTAAAGTACTGTAACGTGCAAACCTGTTCTCAAATGGGCATGCTCAGTGGGGGGCTACTAAGATGGTTGAGGTATTGCGAAGAATGGAAACTTGTGTATGAGCTAAAAGACAAGGGGGATAAGCAAATACCATTGTCCCATTAAAACTTTTTGCCAATTGACCGTCTGTAAAGACTAAAAAAATCAATATATATATATATACATACTATCAGTTTTACCCATTCGTCGAAATTAGAATTTAGTATAAATATATTTGTTAAGTTGTTTTCGGAATCGGAATGAAATACGGTCAGATACAGTTAGAATGAAATATCAGGTTTTACTGCCAAACGGAATGAGAAACATGCCCCGTTACCTCAAAATCAACTCCTTCCCTTTAAAAAACAATACGTTTTGTCTCCATAAAAATTTGAAAACTTTGTCAGTTGGCCATATAAGATTAAAATAAACTCATTCCGACCGCCAGTAAAACCTGATACAATTGAATTCCGTGAAAGTTAAAATAAATAACAATTTGAAAGTAAATTTATTCAGATTATGAATTTATCGATGGTTTAAAAACATTGTTAATAAAAATTTGGCTGAGGGGAGATTGAACATGTTGTCTTCAGGATAGCAGTCGAGCACAGACCCAACATGTTGAAATATCAATACATAAGTTAGTATTCGGGGAAACGAAAATTCAGTCCTTCGAAACTAAATGCTACATAAAGATCATACCAAAACCACGGATAGAAAAATGAAAGAACACTGATGTCCTGAAAGAACTAAATGTTAACGAGAATTGACCGATAAACAATATGCTATACAGAAAAATTGGAGACTTTGATCCACGATGGCCTGGAAAGAACAATACTAGAGGGCAGGGTCCCAGGACGCAGAGGCAGACAAGAAGAAGATGGCTACAAGATATTAAAGAAACCAAGAACATGACCATCGACGAAGTGGGTAAACTGGCAAGAGACAGAGTGAATTTCAGATGCGCTGCAAAGTGAACAACGTCCTATAAAGGATACGCACCTTGATGATGATGATTCGTGTGATGTGCGAAAGACGTCACGACTATAACAACATGATCGCTTTGGCATCATGTGCCCGCTACGTCGTGAAAACATGGAAATACACTTTTGCGATTTCAACAGAATGTCCATGTGTGTTAAGATGGGAATATGGTTATCGAAACGTATAGAAAGTCTAGTTTTATATTGTTTTCCCTTTGTATTCATAAAATCTGGTTCATTGGGAACGCCAAAGTGTTTTTTTTTGGGTGCTAATATTTCGTCTAGGTCTTACTGAGGAGCTGAAGAGTGCCCAATGACCTGGGAGAACATAAAAAGAACAGCCAGAGACCGAGAAGAGTGGCGAACAACTGTTGAGGCCCATGCCCACGATGAGCGGAGAGGATTAATGAATTTGTCTACGATGGATGGTTAATTTACATGAATAGCTATGCAAAGTGAATAGGAATTTCCATCCACGGGAGGATCTTCCCCTTGCTACGGAGTTTCTGCATCTGTGCTGACATTTTCCTCAGGTGTTTTTGCGTGTGGTGACGGTTTGTTTTGGTTTCGATCAGTTCAAGATGGAGGGACGTCGATTACAATAACGTTACGATCAAACGTGAAACAAAAGGACGACGACCAAAGGGTCAGCGAGCAGGGCACGGCGAAACGGCTAAATACGTCCGCTTGGGACTCAATAATATACGCATTGTTTACTGGAACTGGCAAGTGGGGCATCAACACGGGCTAATTCTTGAAACCCTTGTGTACAGAGCAGACATCGTAGCTCTTCAAGAAACGCGACTAGGCGATGGTGGTGTACTACGATGACTGGTTTCAAATGTTACTAAAACAGAAGACATAGGGGTTTCTAGCAATTATAGTCCATAATAGCATTGATGTGCAGAAGTAGACATTTTCCGATGGGATGATTACGAATTGCAACTTCAGGCGATTAAAGTCCAGTCTGAAAACCGTTTGGCTTAACTTTATGCCTGTAATTCGAAAGTGGACACACAGAAATGGCAGTGTTTGAGTGATATTATAAGTCATGAGAGCAATAATGTCATTTTCTGTGGTGATTTCAACGCAAAGGGTAGATCATGGGCAACATTTCCTCGAATACACAGGGAGAAGATCTCGAACTAGCACTTGAGACCACGGGATTGTTGTGCATCAATACCAGCGGTGTCACTAGAATTGCGAGTCGCCCAGGAGATGAGGATAGTGTTATTGATTTGGCACTTGTATCCCTACACTCACTGCTGTGCAGATGGGGATTTTGGGGTACCATGGCAGTGCCCAAAGGGTCCGTGCATCATACTGTGAACAAGGAATCAAGACAACACAGGCTAGTAAGCACTCTTTTCCAGTACGACACCACAGGGCAAGACGTTGTCAGTAGAATAAGGTGTCAAACGAGGCAAGCACACCAACAGTAGTAAACTTTGGGGAAAACAGCCACCATGGTGGGATGACGAGGTGAGAAGGCGTGGATAGACAAGGGGTTTAAAGGTTGGGGAGGTGGCAAACTGCCAGGAAAATGGAACTACCCATCCTGCTGACATCTTGCAGTTGAAATAATAAATGAATAATAAAACAGGGTGTTCAAGCTATTGCAAGGATGGTAAAAGTGAGAAGGGGGGGAGTTCTGTCAACGGGGAGCAATGACAAATCGTTAATCTGTTCTGGCGATTGCACAGAAGTATGAATGGTACAGTAAAGAATCGGTGTGTTATTGATTTCTAGAGCTTGGATCTTACATGCCAGAGGACAGATGAAAACAAGGATAGGGCTCTGTTTGCGCACTATTTAGAGCAGAGTGACCAGAAAGACATTAGAAGGAAACACTGCAAGACAATCCATTGCAGCTAAATGTAAGAACCAGGAATTAGATGTGATGATTGGTGACGGTAGAGGAAACAAGGATGCTGAGGAGAGCAAAAAAACCACCTGGTCCAGAGGGCATACGATATGGTGACATTGACGGGTTGTCTGATGGGGAGTGGAAGAACTGGCTGGCATCTACAACAAAAGCATTACGACTGCAATAATCAACGAAGAATGGTTGCACAGCTACCTGGACCTCTCCCGAAGCCTGGCAAAGACCACACAAAATTCAGGGCTATCGGGTAATCACCATGCAGAATACAAAAGGCAAGTTGCTGGAGAAAATAATTGCCAGGAAAATATCCTGCCAACTAGAGAGGTTACGTCTCCTTCCACCCACCCTGAGGGTACGCCCTTTATAGAGAGACATGGCGTAACGCAGCGGTGTTCGCCTACGTGTCTATGGGGGTTTTCACTGGGATGAGACACGTGCGCTGCAATTGACCTTGAAGATGCCTATAATAGAGAGCCCTTGCATTTTTTAATGGTGCAGCTGACTGAACTCAATATCAGCCCATTCCTCCTAAATTGGATCTTTGCGGCCTCTTCCAGCGAAAGATAGTGTTTAAATGTGGCAGTTGGGCGTCATCACCAACAACAATCCACCTGGCTTACCACAGGGTAAACCATTATCTCCGGTGTTGTTCAATGCCATACTGAGTATCACAAAGGCAGATCACGGGTAGAGGAAGGACAATGTCATATGCAGATGATGTGTTGGTGTATCGTCAGGGCAGGATAGAGAAAAGCTTGTGGAGGAACTTAGTCAGAACTGACCGCATAGGTAGATGGTGCGTTGAAGCAGCAGCATTGGTAAACCCCAAAAGGCAGCGGTGACATGGTTCTCTTTAAACAACCACATCGTCAACACTCCAACACCATCTGTGGTTTTGTGTTCAGAGGTGGAGAGATCTCAGTTATGAAATACCTGGGGTTGCGTTTGATCGTAGTCTAGTTTTTTAGGGAACACATAGCTCATGTGATAAATGAAGGCGAGGAAAGGTTTGCTGGCGATGAGGGTAATGGCTGCGGCGGATTGTGAACAGCGCCATCTTTGTCTTTTATACCAGGGTATGGTCCTTTCTGTGCTTGAGTATGCGTTGGCGATCCTGACTCTCAGTCATAGTCAGATAGAACGACTGGAAAGAATACAGAACGAGGCGATGCGCATTATACTTGGTTGCACTAAAGACACGTCGTGCAGGGCGATGCGCTCATCTCCGACTATCCTACTATGGAGTATAGAATACTGATGAGCCGTGCACAAGCATACCTTCAGTCAATGCTGACACACAACATCCTCTGCACTTGGAAATAAAGAGAAAAAAAGGAAAATATTAAAAAAGAGGAAAATCGTGGATGGGTCAGCGGAGGACTGTATTGAACAGGTGTTTACACTTGAAGACATTGATCCCGGTGAAGAATGGATACCAGTGCCAAGAGCAATCCACATCCTTTCTGTATGCATCGAACTGATAAAGAATGCAGGCAACACAACCCACTTGTTGTGGAGGCAGAGGTTCAGGCATTCATTTCTGAGAACGCATCTGATCATGATGTAATCATTTATACGGATGGTTCTGTGATTCGACATGTGCGGAGCTCGTGGGCTTTCAATGCCGGTCGGAGGTGATGTTGTGAAGGAAGACAGTGGGGGTTTTTGCGTGACTACAAGCTGTCTCACTATGGAAATCATGGCGGTTACCAAAGCGATGATTGGCTAGAATCACAGACTTTTATCCATGCATGTTTTCTCAGTGACTCAATGAGTATGCTCAGGAAGATTGAAACAGGATGGGCTAAGAGACATTGGATAGAATCGCTGGGGAGGTCTAAGCTGACAAAGATCAGTTTTATTTTGTGCCAGGGCATGCAGGTGTAAGGGGAAGGGAACGTGGATAGGCTTGCAGGATGGCTGCGTCCAAAGCGGAGAGCAATGGACCAGGCTGATATTATAAATTCCTTAGGAGAAAGGGCTGTAAATGATTTGGTAATGGGGTGAGTCCACAATTAACCAGACTGCAAGAACTCAAATTTAAAGGGTGGTGTAGCTCGACAAGAACGCTATGCTGGCAGACAAAGAAGAATTGAAAACCAACAAAGAACCGGTGTCGTTAGTCGCCACACGCTGATGGACATACTGAGGGAGAGATGGGAGCACTTATGGACTAATTTGTTCGACGTGCAGTGATGGTGATCTGACGACTAAACTAAACTAAACTAAACTATTCATGAAAGCCACCTTCTTGTCAAATTTAAAGTCCGTAGGATGTCCAGATATCTAGAAACAATTGGGACAAACATATAATTGCATTCATCTTTCTTATATATCTATATTTATATTTTGAACTTTTTGTGTGTTCTCATGTAAAGCCGTCAATTTACATCTACAAATCACCCAAAATTGGCAGAAACACGCACGAGACCAAAATAAGGTTAACAGGGAAAAATTTTCGAAATCTGATCAATATTAGTTTTTTAAATAATTAAAAAACAAAGTTTCTATCCTATCCATTTTTGTTTAAATTTGTCGTAAGTCTTAGAGTGTACACATTAATATTTACACAAGATTCGATGACGTATGTTTTAAAACAATGAAACCTCGACTCTTTCATAGCATAATAATCGTCATTTGATTGTTCAAACAAGCTGACCTCAATTTACATCAACACCACCAAAGTAGGTAAAAACATGCATGCGACTAAAATTTTATTAACACTGGGAAAAAATTTGAAATCGAATCAATATTCGTTTTTTTAAATAAATAAAAACCATTTTATCACAACGTGACCCCTACATTTGCATACATTTACTAAGTTGAACGATACCAAACACAGCGTCATCATTTCATGTGCTCATATACGCAATGCGCTAAAATCCGCATTGTCATTTCCTGCACTCAACATATTATTCAACAACGGGAAAATTTCAATGTCAAAGCTAAAACGTATCTCAGTTTTGAAAATAGATAAAATTAGGTTTGGGGTTTGTCAAAATTCCACAGGTCATTTTTATTGTTATTGTTAAAATATTCATTATATGCAATGCCACCTAAGAAAAGAAAACTCTTCAGTCAGTCCAGAATCGACTGTAAACGAATAGCGGCAATTATGTCTGCAGAAAATATAGGGATATCAGAAAATTGGGAAAGGGAAACTAATGGTCGAGAATGGACAAGTAGAGCTCAAAAGACAAGGATGCTGTCTTAATTGACGTGAAGCTAATAGACACGCATGGCTGATAACCGATCAATGAGACATGTCAACAAACAGCTGTCTGACTGAACAAGACTCCAGACGACGAAACAGCACGAGTTGCCAAATTGTCTTTGTGAAGAATGAAGCATTCAACTACAAAATCGTGAATATGAAAAATACCCCAAAAATTGCTATTGGGTATTGACAGCAGTTTTCAATGTTGCTTCAGAGGGAAAAGTTCAGTTGCCTGCATTACAAGAAACACCTGAACCGTTAAAATCATTTATGGGCGACATAGCTGACTTAACTTTTAAAAATATAAGAAAATACAATTCATGCTTTCAGATGACATCTTTGGGGACAACTTTTCCAATTTCTCATCAAGGATTTATGCCAACTTTTAAAATTCAAGGTCAATATATCATCAATTTGGTTTTACTCATCCACAACCAAATAAAGACCCAAAGTTTCTTCAAATTGATTTCATGGTAATGAAAAAGCTGAGGCAAATCAGCACATCAAATGTAATCCAAGAACTAATCACAATACAGTGTTAGCTATTCAACGTATGCTACACACTTGCAAAGTTATGTCAGAAGTTTCAAGACTGTATTAGATCAAATTGCCCACTGACGACAGGGAAAAATTTCAATCCGCACTTACATAGTTCCGACCGGCCAACATGAGCGGACTTATAATGCACCTGTAGTAAACGAAGTTGACATTATCATAGCAGGAAATGATTTTGGAAAGCGGGACGTAATTTTACATAAACGAGACAACAAGCTGCAACGAATTTCAGAAACACACAGATCTTACGATGCCCTTCAGTATCCAATTGTATTTCCTCGGGTGAAGACGCTACTACATTTGCATCAATCAAAGGGATCCAGTCACTAAATTGATTTCAAACAAATTTGTTTCTTCAAAGGATTTCTACTCATTTCGAATCATGATCAGAGATACTCCAAATCACATTTTAAGTTGTCGCCAACTATTCCATCAATTTTTTGTAGATATGTTCGCAAAAATTGAATGCCAACGATTGCTCTATATTCGATTGAACCAAACAAAACTACGTTCAGAAGAATATGTTCATTTGAGGGGTGCTATTGCGATAGATGGGCCCGGCAAACAACTATGGCAGTTTGGTTATTTTACCATCAACGTTTACCAGAGGTCCGCGGTATATGTATGAATATAACCAAGATTTGATTACTATGTTCGCATATGGAAAACCTAAACTCTTCATAACGTTTACATGTAACACAAAATGGAAAGAAATACAAGATGAATTACTACCAGGACAGTCACATTTGGATAGACATGATCTAATTGCACGTGTGTTTCGTCAAAAGTTAATTAAATTCATGCAACTATAACGAAGGAGAGATTTGGTCCTGTGAGATGTTGGGTGTCTTCAACAGAATGGCAGAAACGGTTTAATAACCATTTATTATTTTGTTATTAAATAAGATTGACCCAAATAATATTGATCGCATTATTAGGGTGGAGATTCCTGATCCGAACTTAGATCCACAACTACATAAAAACCCTTAAATAGCAAATAGTGCATGGACCATGGGATACATCAATCCGAATTCCCATGTATGAAGGACGGCAAATTACCAAAAGATATCCAAAGAGTCTGTTGCTTGAAACTCAAACTGGGGAAGATGGCTATCCACTATATCGAAGAAGAAAGAAACTGATGGAGGGTTCGAAGCAACTAAGAAACTTAAGAGAGCCAAAATTCAGTTGAATTTAACATCGACATAGATGGATTGTTCCGTATTGTCCAATGTTGTCACGAATGTTTGATGCAATATTAATGTTGAGTACTGCAACCCGTAAAATCGATCAAATATGTGTTAAAATACATACACAAAGGTTCTGATCAAGCTGTGTTTGGCATTCAAAAGATGGAGAATTGATTGATGAAATAGAGGTTATCGTGCTGGCCGCTACATCGCAGCAATGAAGCAGTTTGGATATTGATTTCCCAGTTCATAGAGATATCCTCCGTAATGCAACTGAGCGTCCACCTTGAAAACGGACAGAGAGTTTACTTCAATACAGAAAAGTTCCAACAAAGAGTTCAGCAACCTCCAAGAACAACTTTAACTGCCTTTTTGAGCTTTGTCAAAATGACAACTTTCAAAGACTTTACTTTACTTTGAAGTTGCTAAATATTACACATGGGATATCAAGGAGCTTTTTAAAAGAAGAAAGCAGGAGTCACAGTTGTTGGGTTTGATGGAGTTAAATCTAGCGATGTTTTGGGACGTGTTTATATTGTTCATCCAAACAATTTCGAATGTTTCTACCGCCGCATCCTACTTCATACCGTTAGAAGTCCAATATCATTTACTGAATTAAATACGGTTGAGGGTCAAGTTTGTGCAACATTCCGTGAAGCATGCCAAAAACTTGATTTACTGGAGGACGACAATCAATGGCATGCAGATGGCAGAAACGGTTGCATCAGAATCACCACAAAAAATCAGATCACTTTTCATGGGTTCTTATTACCTCATGCAATCCATCAAATCCACAAAATTTGTGGGACACATTCAAAGGGAAAATATGTCGGAAGATATTCTTAATCGTACAAGAGAACAGAATCCTGTCTTGCAAATTGTTTAAAAGAAGATATATTTAACCCAAATTTTAAATCATAGAGATAAAAATATTGTCATGGTTGGTAAAACTTTACAAGAATTAGAGCTTCCACATCCAGCAAGAAACAACATCAATCGTTTGCAGAAGTACTAAAGAAACCACTACAACCCCGGCGACTTAGAGAATTACGTAACCATCAATGAACCACTATTAGTTCATGAACAAAGAAATGTTTACGATATAATTATGAACCGAGTGAATGGTGGTACAGGCGGTATATTCTTCATTGATGAACCAGGAGGGACAGCAAAGACGTTTGTGATGAATTTACCCTTTCAAAATTCGCTTTCAATCGCATATTGCAATTGCCATGACTGCTTCTGGAATAGCAGCAACTTTGCTTCAAGGAGGGCGAACTGCCCACTTACCTTAAATTGCCACTTGACTTAGCACGTACCGAAGAGCCAATTTGCAACATCGGGAAAGGAACAGGCAAAGGGCAGTTTACAACAATGCAATTTATTGTTTGGATGAATGCACATGATTCACAAGCACGGACTAGAAAACACTCAACAAGGGCTCTTCAAGATATTAGAAACAATCGACAACTTATGGTGGAATAGTGGTTCTTGCTGGTGATTTCAGGCAAACACTTCCTATTATTTCTAGAGGAACAATTGCTGATGAGCTGAAGGCGTATCTGAAATCATCCCATCTTTGGAGACATGTTCAAAATTTAAAATTAACTACCAACATGAGGGTCCCAGCAGGATGTCCAATGCTTGACAAGTGATCAATTGCTTGCTTTAGAAGATGGACTGCTTTGCAAGGAACCAAGCACTGACACAATCAAGCTACCAGAAGACTTCTGCAATATTGTGCACCCAATAGAACAACTTCAAGACATGGTGTTTTCTGGGAAAACAAGGAATGTTTTTTACTATCAGGCCCTAACTGATAAATAAATATAACGTACAATATTTAGAAGAAAATGATATCTCTTGGAACGGCGTCACCAATTCCTCATCAAGGATTACTAACATTTTTCACCCGTGCGAAGCCGGGTTAATCAGCTAGTATAAGATATATCTTTATTGTTATTACGTCATTCTTAACAATTTGTTACAGTCGACTACAGTAGATTATGTCTGAGGCTATCATTTTTTGAGAGCAGAATTGCTACATAATTACACATAAATTTAAATTTTTTATCGTTGTATCCTGCGGCATCAGACAATGAATGAGATGATGAATTAACACTGGAGAAGACAGTTAAATATGTCGATGATGTAAACAATGAAAATCACAAATTAAAATAAATGAAATATACAGACAATAATAGCAAGGTACGTATATAGCACCTTTTAAAACAAAAACACAATTAATAAATAAGTGCATACGTTTTTATAGAAGTTTTCCAAAAATGTGTCGTTCATGGCACGATCGACTTGCATAACATTGTAGATTATAGCTGCATTCTGAAATATAAAGTTATTTAGTCAAATATTTTATGTTGTCTATCATTTAAACGTTATCTAATTTATTAAGTAAATGTTTAAATGTGAAAACCGTCATTACATTTTCCTTGCAATTAATGTAGATGATTGGTCCCTGGGAAAATAAAAATTCATATTGATCAAAATCGGGAAGTACATGTCCATCGTTTACAAAAAAAATTATAAATCCCAAAAAAATATGACTTTAAACAGTTAAATTTTTCTCAGATACAAAATTTATCTTACATTCAGATACATCATTTAGTCTTAATTTCAGATAATCTTTTTTATTTTACATTTTCAGATAATCATTTTTCTTCACACTTTATTACAATTTAGTTTTTACTTTTCACACATATCAAAATTTTAGTCTTACATTCACACATATAAATTTTAGTTTTCATTCACACATATCAAAATTTTTAGTTTTACATTCACACATATTAAATTTAGTTTTACATTCAACATATTAAAACTAGTCTTTACATTCACACATTTTAAATTTAGTTTTAAAGGTTGTCACAGATTACAATATAAGAAATTCAAGATTACAATATAGTCTTACATTCACACATATTTAAATTTAGTCTTTCCTTACATAAAACCAAGATAGACTTACATTCAAAAGGGTTTTTAAAATATAGACTTACATTCCATGATTACAATCTAGACTTACATTCACAAAAAATTAAATATAGACTTAATTCAAAGATTAAATAAAATTTTTGATTCCAAAGATTAAATATGATTTACATTCACAAAAAGATTATAAATAGACTTACACTACACATAAAAGTTTATGTTCAATATAATATCAGCAGAGTTTAAACTTTTCCCCTAAAAATAATTGTTTTTTAAAACAAATTAGGGGAAATAGATACTTAGTTTGACCCCTTCTACAAATGATATGTTATTTTTTAATATCTCAAAATTTACTATTCTTCTTCTTCTTCTGTTTCCCTACTAGTTTGGGTTTTTCAGATTCTCTAATAAAGGCAGCCGTCTGCCTCAGATTATCAATCACACCATACATTTTGGTCTTCTGCATTCTAAACTAGATTGATTTCAGATTCTAATAAAGGAAAACGGCCGCTCGATTATCAGCCACGCAATACAGTTTGTTTTGGGGACGCGGGTAAGTCGACCACCTCTTTTTTTTCTCAGGCCTGTACTTGGGGGTAGTTCTGTAGATATGTTTTGGGGGCATACTTGCTGGCCACAGTGGGCACAGACGTTGGGCCATTTTGGAATTTAGTGGACAGGTAAAATCTTTCCCTGTTGTGCCCCGTGGGGAGGCAATTTTGGCGCCTGGCCCCTTTTCGGGACAGTTGGTAAATCCATCACTCTTTTGTGTTTTGGGTGTTTTTTTATCCCATTTTGTTTTGCAGCCCCCTTTGGCGATGGTTTTTGCTTCCAGGCTAACCAGGTTGTCATCTTGGGGATTCCCTTTTTTGGGTTTCCTTTTACCCATTTTCCCACCCTTCCCGGGATTTTGGCATTGTGAGTGTACCCCGGATTAGTAGCCCCTCAGATTCCTGGGATAACTGGGCTAAGGTTGACCTGAGATCACAGTTCTGTTTTCCCTTTCAGATTTAAAAGGTGAGATAGCAGACAATGGGGTCAAGAGCATTTAATTATTTCATGTTTTTGGGTTTCTATTTTTTATTTCATTATTGACCCTGAATGAGGTCCCTACCCAGCCCGGGAAATTTGGGTTGGAGAACTTGGCAGGGGCCGGAGCTGGTTGTTCTACCCCCATTTTTTAATCGGGAGACAACTCCCTTTCATTGGGGAGTGGTATCTGTACCCAAGCATCCGTTTTATGCATGTGTCCATGAGTCCTTTGGGGAGTTTTCTTTCATGGGGTTTTTTCTGAAATTTTGACCCTTTCCCTGCCAGGTTTGTCGGGTGTTCCTTTGTTACCAATACTCTTTTTTCCCTTCGGGATAGTTCTGGGAGACTGCAAGCCCCCGGGAGGGTAGGGTGCTGGCTGTTTGAATGTTTTGCTGAGTTTGGGGGCAATTTTCCCATCTTTTGGGGGTTTTTTGAGTTTCCCAAGAAGTTACTTTTTAATCTGCCCCTCCCGATGTTGTTTTGGGTGGGCATTGATGGTTCACAGTTTTTTGAATTTTTCCCCTTTGTTGAAACCTTTATGTACCGTGGGTTTCCATCGACGGGAGCCCTGTCACAGTTTGGGTATTTTGGGGGGTAGTTTTTCATGGCCCAGTGGTGATAGGGAGGACTGTTTCCCCTTTTACTTTCCAAATTGTAA
This sequence comes from Arion vulgaris, assembly GCA_020796225.1. Classification (NCBI taxonomy): domain Eukaryota; kingdom Metazoa; phylum Mollusca; class Gastropoda; order Stylommatophora; family Arionidae; genus Arion; species Arion vulgaris. The sequence goes on from CM036768.1 coordinate 42,427,337, forward strand.
TTTTTGGGGGTTTTGGGCCCGGGCCCTTAAAAAAGGGCCCATACTGATACTTTCCGGACTTTCCTGCGTAAAACCCTTTTTAAAAATCCCAAAACCTGCACCCCAGGGATCCCTTTAGTTTGTTATAATCCATTTTCCCCTTCTGTTTTTCTTTTTTTCCAGTTTTGTCTATCTGGTTTTCCAAGTCATTTTTGGTTGCCCAAATGGTGTTTCCCCAGATATGTTGGACATTCCTCCATTGGGAGTAGGTGGTCATTTATCTTGAGTTTCCTTTTATTTCTTTTTTTGGAGAGGTTATAGACTATGAATGGGGGTTTTTTTTTTATTTATGGTGAGAAACGGGTACGGGGTTAATTTTTTCGAATTTTTTGAAGAGCAGTTTGCACCCCTTGCTGTGGCTCCCGATATGGGATTTTTCCCTTTGTGTTAACAGTGCCAGATCATCAGCGTGATTGCACCATGCACCTGTTGGGGATGTTTTCCCATAATTTCAAAAAAAACAAGAAATAGTGTGGGAGACGGGCCCTTTCCCTTTTGGGGGAACACCTTTTGTTCCATGAAACTTTCCCTTTTAAGTTTTCCCCGGGCCTTTCCTGGTTTTTCTGGGTTTTTAGATATGACATGTCCATCCATACATGCGTCCCTTTTAAACCCCAAATTTGATAAATGTGAGGTTTTGTCCCTCTCCAGACCCTAAAAATGCCTTTTTTTCAATGACCCCTACCCGTTTGGTTTTTTTGAAAAACCCCCTTTTAATTTCCCCCGAGCAATGTAGGTTACTTGGGCTTTTGTTGATCTGTGCTGGGGAAAAACCACTCCGGGGGTAGTATCAGTTGTTTTTTCCCAAGTAAAAATGGGCTTCTATTGGGCAAGTCTCTCCATTACCTTAACCCAAAACAAATTAAGGGGGCCAATCGGTCTGTAAAATGCTTGGGCCCAATCTGTCTTTTTCCTTTTTTTTAGAATGGGCCTTTTGATTTTTTTTTTACATTTTTTGGAATTTCCCCCTTTCCCAAATTGCATTCAAAGTTTAGGTTTTTCTTTTTCTTTTTGGGGCCCAAAAGGGTTTATGGAAAAATATCTCATTTGTGATGGGCATATTTTCCTTGGGGCTTCAAGGGTTTAAAAACACTGGGAAATGTTTTTTCGAGGGCCCCTCTATAGTGAAGTTTGACACCATAAGTTCTTTTTGGGCCGTGGGTGAGTACTGAGGGATTGCCCCCTTTTCCCTTGCCATATTTTGTCTTTTTTGTGGGAAAGCGACCTTTTGGGTCACTTTTTTCATTTTTTTTAAAAGGTCTTTGGAGCACTTTTTTCCTGTTAAAAATATTTATTGATTTTTATGGCAATTTGGGGAACGGGGTGTTTTTCACTGAGGGCTTTTTTTTAGTTTCCATCTTTGTCCGTTGAGACCCCAGTCTTGGCCTTTTTCCAGCTTTGTCTTGGGAGTTGCTTTAAACTTTTTCCCCGATTTAGCTGGGGGGCTGCCTTCAGTGCCATGTTTGGCCATGCCTGTTAACCCCGCTCTTTCCCCTGTCCTGGGGCAAATTCCCTTTCCCCAAAAAAATTTTGGGGCCCTTCTTTACCAAAGTTTATAGCCCTTTGGGACCCTAGGAATTGATTCTCTTGCTGCCTTAAGATGGAAAGGGGGTGGTCTGTCATGTTCTTTTTATATTTTTGGGTGTGTTTATGGACTTTCATGATGTCGTTGGGGTCTTGCAAACTGTATCCATCCGGCCCCTTTTTTTAGTTCCACCTGGGGATTGTTTTTTTGGGCTTGGGGGGGGGAAACATTTTAAAGGGTTTAAGGAAAGCTTTAAGGTTTTTTTTTCCTGTCTCCAGCTGGTCCATGACAAATTGATCCAGATGTGAGGGCCCTGTCACCGGTGGCAAAGGGAGATCTGGGGGGGATGTATTTTTCCATCTTTTTTTGAGTTGGGGAAGGGTTGGGGGGTCAAAGGGTCTGTTAATGAGTTGTAGGTTATTATCTATTTTCCCCCTCTTTCACCCTCCCCCTTTGGGTTGGTGTCTTGGTATCCCCCTTTTTGATTGACTGAAAAAATCTTTCCACTACTAGACAGTTTGTATTGGTAATGTCATGACCTCCATAAGGACTTTGTCGTTTTGGGGAGGAAATTGAGATTTAATTTGTTGTTTGTTCACAAAGATTAAAACCCCCTGATTTTTTGCTTCCCATTTGTGGGGCTGATATATGTTTTAGGGGTATGGGAAGGGACGAGATGAGTACTCCCCCTTTTGGTCTCTGTCTTGCCTGTATGCCAGATATCTTCGGACAGAAAATCTGGTTGGTGGTTGAGGTGTGTTTCCGAAATTAAGCAAAGCCCTTTTTTCACTGGCGAAATCCAATGCTAGGGGCCCCTTTTTTTTTTATATTCCCTCCGCGTTCCCGTGAATTTTGTTATATCATTGTGTTTCCCATGGGGGGACATTATTTTTCGTTTTTTGCTTTTGCTTTTCCCGGGGGGTGATCTCCCCCCGGGTTTTTTTTTGGGGCCTTACCCCCGGGATTGTAGGGGGCCGACATTCTTACTGTGCGGGGTAAATTTGGGGGCACACGGGGACCGACAACCGGGTTTTCCCATTCCCCATTGTGAGGGGGCGTTGCACCGGGATGCCCTACGGGATGGTGCAACCGTTTTTTGCAAAGCATTTGTTTCGGGCATTCCAGTCTTTGATTGTTTTAACCCAAAGCCCGCAAAGGCTATGACGCAAAACATTGGGGGGTTTTACGCGGGGACGGCGCGGGGGGATCCGCCCGCATCCCGCCCAGGGTTGGAAATAAAAAACCCCAAAAAACAGTAACCCATTTTTAAATATAGAATATGAGCATTCGTGAGAATATTTTTTAAACCAATGTACATAATTAGAATAGAATTCTGAATTTTTGGGGCTGTCCTATAAACAAAATTCCCGGGGCCCTCTTTAAAAACCGATCAAAAAAATTTCCCATACAGTATCTATATCAACTTATTCCCCTCGTGACCATGAGGATTCCACAAAAAATATTGTTTGTTCTGTCGTCTTTCACCAAGGGTTACTATTAAAAATTTTTTAATCTGTCATCTTTCATTCCAAAAATCTTACTATTTTTCAGACGTCCAGGTATTTTTCCTTTTTTTTGTCGGATTACACCGTATAGCTTTCCAGCCAGTGTTTTTACTGTAATAGGACATATTCCCCCAACATACGTCATATAACCATCCACCGACATTTTTTTCTAAAAATTTCTGTTCAGTTTGGGTTTAGTTCAGTTTTGGGCTGTTTTAGTGTAGAGTATCTACTTTTCAGTCTGGGTATGTCCGTAGGGGTTTTCCTATCTCCTTTTGGGCCACCCTTTTCCAGAGTCCATCGACCAACCGAAAATTGGTTTCCCATGTTTATTTATCAGCTTAGCCCCAAAACCTGCATCTGTTCAATCTTTAAATCCGGGTTTTTGAATCTAAAGGACGGGATTGATTTTTAAATTAAAATCCATTTGCGAAATTAATTTGGGGACGTTCAGAAAAATGTTACCCCAAAATGGGAAACCTACAAACCCGAGGCAGGAGGGGGGGCAGATTAGATTCAGAAAAACCGGGGGTGTGGCTGCGGGATATGGAAAAATTGGGGTTTCAAGACAAAGAAAGAATGTATGGTATCACAGAAGCAAGTAAAAATGAATAAAAGGATCGTAAAACTAACAAAAATTCAACGTATTGACTATAAGTCTCTTCAGGAACATCAATCACACACAATAAATCCTAATGAACTAAATCATTGTCTAAAGAGGATGAATGACGACATATATGAAGGTTTAATACCCACCTGTCTAACAAGAAGACGCTACACATCAAGAAGCGGATTTTCTGTCTGATTCCGACATGGATAGATGGTAGAGCAGTTGAATGACGGGTGAAGATGAAATAACTGGGGAGGAACCTACTGCAGGAGAAGCAGTAGGAGGGGAAGTAATTAAAGCCGTGCCATCTCGAATCACAGCGCCCACCACCAAAAAAAAAAAAACTATCTGCCCCATAAGTATTGCAGAGAATGAAGTGCGAAATGGGATGTAAGAATGGCTAAGTATGACAAGAGAAGACAGGCACAGATCGTATGCAACAACATCCCGTGGGGTGGAAACTCAACAAATGTACACCCGAAGAGACACGGTCCCTATTCGGCCAATATCAAATGGATGGCCCAAGAACGGACAAATCCAGAATCAATTTCAGATGGCTAGAGCTATTCCCGAGTGACCCTGATAGGTGCATAACCAGCCAGTCTGTCTGCTTTCTCACTGCCAATGACACCCATTGCCCAAAACGAAGATGAGTTTAATTCTGCAACTTGTTGACGCTTGTAGTGATTTAGTCATTGCTCATTGAACTAACCTCCACCTTATGGATCATCATTCTCAATGAATACCCAAATTAGTATCTTAGTCACGGCCGTAATTCATTGTCATGCTATTTGTTGTCATACTAATGCACTGTCTTCCTTAATAATTCTGCCGCACGACTTGCAGAGAAGGCCATGGACTTTTTGTGAAGAATTACCAATCCATCCGTGTAAATCGTAAAGTAACCTTCATTGCCAGTTTAATTAATCATGCCGTCTGCACCAACGCCACGGGATTCTTCTCTCTGCAACCTTTGTGAATTTAATAATTATATGAAATGTGTTCCTGTAATGATTATAGGAAGTCACAGGTATCATTCTTCCTCATGGTCGAAATTTTGAGCCGCATACCATCTGAACAGTGCTGCAGCACGGCCATACCTACGACATGCATCTCTTTATCGATTTATACTACGCTGCCGAGCAGCCCTGCAATGATGATTCTCTACTTGACCATGCTTATTTGATATATACATGTATCAACTATCTAATTAGTTTATACTCCATGCTCGGTCAATCCATGAAAAAAATCATTGTAACGCGTATGTATTTCTGGTGCAACCGAGAATGATACGCATATCTTCATTCTGTATTCTCTCCAGTCTTTGAAACTGCGTCTTACTAACAGTGAGGACGAATACTGCATATTCGATGGTTCAAAGAACCAGCGTGTGATACAGGTTGACAAGCAAACCGTTGCTCGATATTGCAGCCGCCATGACTGCCAGATCTTTACGTGCCGACAATGACATACTCAAAATGTTTCCCCGAAGACAGACTGCGGCCAAATTCCCCCCAAATATTGCATCGATTTATATCTGGATAAATAAAAAGAAAAGGTTTAAAAGGGCACATGGTTAACAGGAATTATTGGGGTACCATTTACTGCTCTTTTGCGTTAATTCCCCAAAGAAATCCAATTTTATGAAAATAAGTTTCTTTTATCTCACCAAATCCATTCATGTTTTTCCCATTTTATAGTCCTACACAGAATGTCATCACAAATAACAATTTCTACCTCTTTCATCGATTTTCTTTCCCGATTTCACCCTTTTATATTTAATAAAACTGGTGAAAGATGACATGTGGTCAGCCCGAATATACATTCCATGGCTCATACAACCGATCACCATCTCGAAGTACAACCTTTCTTTTGAACAGCTGTCCATTTCATGGAGAGTGCATATGGATTTCGATAAGCTGGTGCATGCGATAATGGTAGGGCATCTCTTGATGCCTCTTTAAAGTCCATCATCGTTGTGTCATAGCCAGCCAGTTCCTCCCCCAGGTGGCAGCTGAGGAACCAGACAGTTAGCGTTAGTGTGTAGCTTGTATATATTTAGATATTTTATTAGCAGACTTAGTGTTTGTACTCTCTAAGCAGAATGGCAACACTAAAACGAGACATTGACGTAGGGAAACTAATCGACGTAGTTGTGTAGTAACAGTTAGTTAGAACATTTTAGTAAACAAGGAGAGACGAATAAAATTGGATACTGACGGATGTGTTTTTGATTAGGAGATAACGCCAATAAACTTGTCATGTACTCTCAAAAATAGTGTTTATACATTTTTTTACCATCAAGTATGAATCCATCCAACATCAATCAACATCAGAAACTATAACAATTAACAAACCTTTAACCTAAAGAACACCCACCACGAACGCCCCCTACTTCAATGGTGTCATGAAGAATAAAACAAGATCTGCCCACATTCGTGGTGGACTGTTGGAGGAACCATAACTGAACGTGAGTTTTTTATATATCACTGTTTACACCTGTCGATGTCTGAATTCTTCATGAATTCTTCGTCCCCAATGCCCGTCCTATTATTCGTCACATGACACAATGCCGGTCCTATTCATTTATACTTCTACGTTCATAGGATCAAACGCCCATCCTAATTGCTTCATACTTTTCGTCATAGGATCCAACGCCCGTCCTAATTGCTTCATACTTTTCGTCATAGGACCCAACGCCTGTCCTATCTGTACTGTCTGCGAACCCTACGTTTTTGGAAATCTCATCTTATTGTCGCTTTCATCGTACAAGAGGGAAGATAAATTGTTTTATAATTGACATTTACACATATACCACCAAACCTCGCTGAACTGATTGAACTTTGGAGGATGTATTTGTTATATTTGATTTTTCATATACGCTACCATTACATGCTGGGGCATCTGGACTCTACATATGGACATTGCTCTTTTGAGGATGAATTCTTTTTGATTGCCTTTACATATATCCTTTGGACGTATAACGACAGAATGATGTTTTTAAAGATCAGAGCAAGCCATTCGATATAGCAATTATCCAAACATACGCTCCAACATCAGACCATGCAGATGAAGAAATCGAAAAATATTATGAAGATTTACAACAAATTCTCAAACAAGTAAAGACAACTGACATACTAATTATATTGGGCGATATGAATTCAAAAATTGGCAAAGGCAAATACAAGAACATTGTAGGACAATACGGACTAGGAACAAGGAATGAACGAGGAGATAGGCTTATCCAGTTCTGTGAAGAAAATAACATGGCCATATGCAACACATTTTACCAACAAGAATCTAGGAGATTATACACATGGAAAAGCCCAGGAGATAGAAAAGGAACCAGATAGATTTCATCATGATTAGGAACAGATTTAAAAATAATGTAATGACCACCAAAACATATCCAGGAGCAGATATAAATTCTGATCATAATCCAGTGATGATCAAACTAAATATAAAACTAAAAAATATAGACCAACCAACAAGAAAATAACCACATATAGATATATCAGCACTTAAACAACCAGAGATACAACAGAAATATTGTGTGGAAGTAAAGAACAAATATGAATGCCTAATGACAGAGTGCTTAGAACAATACAGAAGAGAAAATCCTGAAGAGAAAGTAACCAATAAATGGGATTGCTTAAAACAGAGTATACAAACTGCAAACAAAAACCTGCCTGTAAAAGAATCCATGAAAAATCAAATGTGGATGACTGATGAAATCTTAGAAAAAATGACAGAACGAAAGAAAGCCAAGAACACCCCAAAGTATACAATTTTAGACAACGAAATACGCAACATGTGCAGAACCACAAAAGTAAACTGGTTAGAAACAAAATGCAAGGAAATATAAGATATGGCAGAAAAACACAGGACCAGAGATATGCACAGAGAAATAAGACAAATGACAAGTAAGAAAAATACTATAAAAAGTGAAGGATGTATAAAAAACAATAACAACTAACTTTTGTTTGATAAAACAGAAATATTAACAAGATGGACAGAATATGTAACGGCTCTATTTGATGATCAAAGAAGCAGTAAACTCAGTATAAAGTGCAATGACAGCCCAAGAATATTAAAATCTGAAGTTGTAAGAGCAATCGAAACAATGAAGCGAGGAAAGGCTGCAGGATTGGACAATATAACTGTGGAAATGTTAACCTCCTTAGAAGATTTTGGTATTTCAACCATTACAGATTTGTGCAATGATATATATAACACAGGATATATACCAAGAGATTTGAAGACATCAGTATTCATACCACTACCCAAAAGCCCAAAGCACAGGAGTGCACAGACTATAGGACAATTAGCCTAATGAGCCACATAACAAAATACTACTCAAGATCATACATGAAAGAATTAAAAACAAGATAGACATAGAAGTAGGAGAAGAACAGTTTGGCTTTAGAAAGAACAGAGGAACAAGAGAGGCAATACTTTGTATAAGACTACTCGCTGACAAGTATATAGAAGTGCAAAAAGTATCTACTTGTGTTTCATCGATTATAGCAAAGCTTTGACAGAGTCCAACATGAAAAGCTAATCATATGTCTACAAGAAATGTGCCTAGATGGGGATGATATCAGACTAATAAGTAACATATACTGGGAACAGACAGCAATAATAAAATATGAAAATAGCTACTCTTCATACATAGACATAAAGAGAGGAGTGAGACAAGGATGCATACTGTCACCAAGCCTATTTAACATCTACACAGAGAAAATCTTCAAACAACTAGAGGGAATGCCAGGACTCAAGATCAATGGAAAAATAATAAATAATTTAAGATATGCAGATGACACAGTATTGGTAGCAGAAAATGAACAAGATCTACAAGAACTAGTGGACCAATTGGACAGAACTAGCAAGGAATATGGATTAGACATTAACATACAGAAAACAAAACTATGGTAATCAACAAGGAAATGGAAAACCTAAAATGAATATAAAAATACATGGAGAATTACTACATCAAGTAAAAGCTTCTCATATCTCGGTCAGATGATAACAGATGATGGCAGATGTATAACAGAAATTAAAAAGAGAATAGGAATGGCCAAGGATAATTTCAATAGTATGAGAAAGTTACTGACATCCAAACAAATCACAAACAGGCTAAAAATTAGAAAGATCAAATGCTATATATATCCTATATTAATGTATGGCTCGGAAACATGGACAATGAACAAGCAGTTAGAAGACAGAATTGATGCATTTGAGATGTGGATATATAGAAGAATAGGCAGAGTTTCATGGACAGAAAACAGACAAATAAACAAGTTTTAGGAAAACTAGACATGAAGAAACAATTATTAAGAGAAATAAAATTCAGACAAGTAAAGTATTTTGGGCACATAAAAGGCATGACACCATGATAAAACATTTACTAGAGGGGAAAGTTGAGGGAGAAGAGCAAGAGGAAGACCGAGAGATAAGTGGGAGGGGAACTTTAGGAAATGGACAGGTTACAGTCTGGCAGTGTGCACACACAAGCGAAAGACAGAGGATGCTGGAGATTCATTGCAGCCAACATTCGATGTGGAGACGGCACCTGATGATGATGATGACATATATCCTGCACAGACTGGCTATTCAATGGGAATTTTGCTATTTGGAGTGTGGAACTTTTTCTAATGGACTATGCACACACGCTACTGCAACTGGATGATGACAGAGGAGTTTGCACCTTGGTGGATTCTTTATAATTTACTATGAATCAAATTTTATCTGCCTGGCTGTGAGAACGTTTGAACATTGACCATTGCACATTGAACGTTTGAACTTTGAGTTCTATGTGTACATTCTGTTTCTGCGTACTGCTACATACATTGTAAGTATGATTTCTAGTTCTTTTCGTACTAATACTGTGTATAATAATGTGCTAATGTGTACTTTTGATTCCTCTTATAGTTGATACCTCTGGTTGCGGCATATTGTGTATTATTCTTTTCAGAATATTTACTTATACCGATTGTGCTTGTTGATAAGGAGCTTCTATATTACTCTAGCTTTATCGCGTGTTCGCGATTGGGGTACCTTTAACGGATGGCTCATAGAAACACTAGAGGGGGCAAGGGATGTGAGGAGGCCCTGTTAGAGGAAGTGCCTCAGGAGCCAGTACGCCCTGCTGCTGCCCTGTCTGAACCTCAGGTTTAGATTAGGGGTGCTTACCCGGAGGTCTCGGCATTGCCATCAGCTCCGTGGACTTTTCCACACCCCTCCCCCGTTCAGCCCATGCGCATATTTAGAACGCGCGACGGTCCTTCGGTAGAAGAGTTCGCCAGGGACATTCGAAGGCACTGGCGGCTTTATGGACTTGACGGCCAGGACAAGATCGACGCTCTGTTCGATCAGGTGTGTGACTCAGTTCGCAGGAAACTGCAAATTCAAATGATGACGGTACAGGATCCGGAACTACTATTGACGGGTCTCCTGAGGGTGTTTGGGGACAATAGGTCGGCACATGCGCTCCTGTCCGCGTTCTTTAGTTCGTCCCAATAAGTTGGAGAGTCATGCCTTGACTTCTCCCATCGTCTGGCGGGACTGTTTCAAAACGTCACGGCGGCTCAGGCTCGTGAGGAGTCGATCCCCCTGGATCCCAATAATCTTAGGGATCATTTCGTGGTAACCCTGAGTAATATGTTGTGTTCTGGGATGTTGATGGCTAAGGTGGCGGGAACCCCATCCACCAACTTCCTGCATTGCAGAGATGATGCTTTGCGATGGGAGTCTAATCCCATCCCCGTATCAGACACCCATACAATTTCTGGAATACAAAGTCGTATGGTCGTTCTGGAATCAAAGGTGACGGAACGTCACTCTGAGATACGCTGCAGCAACCCTGCTAGACCCTTCCCTACCACACCTCATCCATGGAGTAAGGATTTTCGTCAGAATCGATTAAGGGGTTATGATAGTCGCAATGAGAGAGAGAATTTGGGGGGAAAATGTAATTCTTCTTTCCACAGCCAGGACATACGTAGGAGCGCACAACCTGGGTGCCTGGGGATATGGCCCATGAAACCCAGACCTTTGTCACAAATCTTGTGGTCGAATGTGAGGCGAGAGAGGGACTGTATTTCTCTCCCATTAGTCCATGTGTGTCGTTACACAGTTACCAGGATGAGCAGGGCTATGATTGTTACGATTTGATCGCTAGTGTGTCGAATGAGCAACAGATTTTATTACAGGTTTCGGATGACGTGTGCCAGGCAAAACAAAACATTAATATGATTGTTTCTGATGTTGATATGTTAAGTAACATGCCTAAATGTTTACTAGATTTTCCATGTGTAGCGGAAGACAATTCTCAGGTAAATCACAAATTAGTTTCAGGCATCAATGGTTCAGATGCAGAGCCGAATTTATTTTTAAATTTGTCCGGTATAGAAGAAGTTGATTCGCAAGATAGCGATAAAATGGAATCCGTTGTAGAATGGTCCGATGCTGGGCTCAATGCTTTGGTATCATCCGTCGATGTGTCATGTGTAGAGCCGATTCTCTTACTCCATTTTTCCTGTGTGGAAATAATTGAGTCTCAAGTTAGCCATTCGTTAGAATCCGTTGTCGAAGGGTTCGATGGTGAGCCCATTGCTCTCCTCTACTCTCCCATTCTGGCAAAGGAGGATTTTCAGGACATGCAAAATCTTCAGCCGGTCGTTTGTGACATGATTGTTAGGCAGGATATCGTACAGGTTAATCTCTGGGTGACTGAGGATATGGGAGACGCATTGAAAGGTTGTAACATGGAGCAATCAGCTATTGGTATTTTGGAGAGGATACATAGTGTGGAACAAAATAGTCAATCGCCACCCTTTGAAAAGTCCCTTCACGACAATGCACAACAAATAAGACCTTTAGGTATTGTTAATGTTCAGCAATCAGAATTAATACGTGATGGAAGTTATATACTTCAACCTCGAGAGACACACAAAGTGAAGTCAAACAGTACGATTACTACTTGTGCAAGTTATAATAATGATAAACCAAGTTTCACGAAAACTAACAATGCTAAAGCAAAAGTAAACATGCGAAGAAGTTATAAATCGGTGAAGGGCGATTCAAAGAAATTTAAACACGTATTGGTGGACCAAAATAGTAAGGGGTGTACGTTTAGACGCAAGTGTGTTGACCGTGGCAGTGAGTATGGAATAGTGAGGAGAAAAGAAAGTTGGCCCAAAACCATTTTTAGAGAAGACACTGAAGAAAAATTAATACAGGAGCAGGTTCGAGATTCGCCTGTACAACAATCGAATCAATTAAGTGTCTCGTTTTAGTGACATGTCAACAACGACACAGGTGATTGAGTTCACTGAGAAGGAGCTCAACAATGAAGATACACAAATTCCAGGATCCAGCGAGTGTGCCGAGGAGCATACAACAAAATGTTAGTCTCCCAGTGGACAGTGGTAGTGTAGTTAAATGTAACTCACTACACATAGGTTTGAGAATGTATGGGACAGATGCTAAATCTCTGTCAGAATATAAGCGAAATATGATTTGCAATGCTAAAATTGATTTCTATATCTGGCCAAAATGAGATACAGTGCACATTGGTTCTGATGTGCAAAAGCATGTGCAACTTGACCAAGATTTTCTTGGTCGGATGAACAATGCGTTGTTCCATGGGAAGCATTGAGTCGATTCCACAGCCAGGGCTGCGGGATGGAATAATATGATAATAATTGGGTTCTTTATGCTATTTATTAGCGATAGTGCCCTGTGTTTCCATCAGCATTGTTTGAAAGAGTTGATTCTTTCAATCTACGGGCTAGGGTTTGGTCCTGGTTTAATACGAGGCGTGTTCAAATGAAAACGGGACTTGTGGATTTATTTAAAAAGTATCATTCGCAAATTAACAGTTTCAACGGAATTAAACAAAGCAACCACTTGTGAATAAGAATGCACCTGGGTTCATCAGAAAAATCTCCGTATGCATTTAGGCAAGCATCCCACTGTTTAAGGTAGACGTCGAATGCCGTCCGAGAAAAAGGTGCGTGGCTGCTCACTGAACCATGTGGTCACCGCTGTCTTCACGTCTGTGTCGCTGTTGAATCGCTGTCCCTTTAGTGCTTTCTTCAACGGTCCGAACAAATGGAAATCACACAGGGACAAATCGGAACTATAGACTGGGTGATGAAGAACTTCCCAATTCTTCTTTGCCAATGTTTCCTGCACAATTTTTGCGACGTGCGGACGAGCGTTGTCGTGGAGAAGAATCACACCTTGAGAAAGCTTGCCTGGTCGCTTAACCTTGATGGCCTTATGCAGCTTGCCTAAAGTGTCTTTATAATAGGCGGCATTGATGTTGACACCAGGTTCCTTAAAATCGGCCAACAAAAGCCTTCATGGTCAAAAAATTCGTTCACCTTAACTTTCCCAGCAGAAACCTGTGTCTTGAATTTTTGGGTTTTGGTGAACCTGGATGTTTCCATTGCATGCTGTCAATTTTGCTGCTCGGTTCATAGTAGTGGCACCACGATTCATTACCTGCCACAATGCTCAACAGAAATGCATCACCTTCTGTCCTGTAACGCATCAAGTTGTTCAAACTCTACCCCATCCGTTCTTCCTTATGGTGGTCAGTCAACATCCGTGGGACCCAATGTGAACACACCTTCCGATAGTTCAATTTCTTCCGAACAACCATGTGGGCTGTCCCAATTGACATATGGAATTCTTCTGCAAGCAAACGAATGCTCCGACGACGATCAGTCAGTACTGCTTTATCAAGCAAGGCTATGACTTCTTCTGTTGCAACAATATGCGCTTGACCTGGCCGTGCAAGATCTGCTGACAACGCTCGTCCGCACGTCGCAAAAATTGTGCAGGAAACATTGGCAAAGAAGAATTGGGAAGTTCTTCATCATCAAGTCTATAGTCCTGATTTGTCCCGTGTGATTTCCATTTGTTCGGACCGTTGAAGAAAGCACTAAAGAGACAGCGATTCAACAGCGACGCAGACGCGAAGACAGCGGTGACCACATGGTTCAGTGAGCAGCCACGCACCTTTTTCTCGGACGGCATTCGACGTTTATCTAAACAGTGGGATGCTTGCCTAAATGCATACGGAGATTTTTTCTGATGAACCCATGTGCATTCTTATTCACAAGTGGTTGCTTTGTTTAATTCCGTTGAAACTGTTAATTTGCGTATGATACTTTTTAAATAAATCCACAAGTCCCGTTTTCATTTGAACACGCCTCGTATATTTATTGATTGAGGCCTACGTTACCCTAGATAAATTACTTCGAGGCAGCCATATTAGGGATGATACATGTGATACCAGTGACATTGCTCCCAGGGATGGTTCCTTGGGAAAGATATGTGATCATGATGAGGATAACCATGATTTTTGTGGGTTGTACAAACCCACGAGAACTCGAGATTTAGACATACCAGGTTTGCTGTCGAGGATGATGTTTTACCAGATAAAGAAATGACTTGGGTTTTTGGTTAAGTCCCTGGTTGCGACAGGACGGGTTATGTTACCTCAATTATTGGGGTTATATGAGATCGAGACATTAGAGAACTTCATTGGGAAATTCATTTGATTCCCTGGCTATATGGTGATGATTTAATCCATAAATGGGGATACATAAATTGGAACTAAAATATTGTATATGTCCTATTCTTTTTGGGTTATTGAGTGTACAATTACTTTAATTTGCTTGAGTTTCTAAATTGATGACTCAAAGATGTAAAATATTTTCAACTGTAATTTATTCCTTGGGATATATGAATTGGAACTCAAATTGTAGGTGGTTATTGCTATTTGAGTTGTTGAGTGGATAATAATGGCTACAATATAATTGTCATATTGTGGATGTTAAGTGCACATAAAAGTTATATGATGTTGATACAAATTTTGGAGATTTCAATAGATTAATTAAGATTTTTTCTTGTGTGGACTTGCGTCTGGGAGACGTAGGCTCAAGCTATGGTGAAAAAGGTTATGGACTTCGATGACTTGAGGCTCTGAGAGATGTTGGAGCAGATTTAAATATTGATATTTAGTTCATTCCCCTGGGATTGGGGGTTGGTTAATATTACCTCATGGAGGTCTGATAATGTTGATTTGAACATTATCATTACCAATTGCAATGCTTTCCATGACAGATAACACATAAATTTTGATTTTTTCAGGAGTTCAATAATTCCCTGAGTTTGGGGTTGGTTAATATAATAATAATTCCTCTCGTACCGTTATACGTTACATAGGGCCTGCAAGTAATTTCTCCATACCGCTCTATCATGGGCAACTCGCTCAATCTCCCCCATGGAACTGAGACCGACATTTCCTGCCTCTCTCAGCAAAGTTCGTTTCAGGGTCTCCTTAGGTCGACCTCTCTTTCTTGAACCCATTGCATCCCACTTCAATGCCTGCTTTGATATTCTTTGATCATTTCTCCTCAGGTGTGCCCAACATATCTCCATCTTCTCTTCTTATAACAGTTGTCACTAGTGGTTGACCAGACATGTCTCTGATTTCATCACTTCTCCTGAATTCGTTCCATTTTACATTCATTATTTTTCGCAGACATCTATTTTCAAATGCATTCAACTCGCTTTCTATATCTCTAGTTATTTACCAATTCTCGCTAACATATGTTAGGATTGATACAACATTTGAATTGAAAATTCGTAATTTAGTTTTAATACTATATAACTTGCAGTTCCATATTTTATTTAGACTTTTAAAAGCTGATGTTGCTTTGCCAATTCGTATCATAATTTTATTTTAACATTTCCTGTGCAATCAAAATTGCTACCCAAATAGGTGAACTGCTCTGTTATTTTTATCATTTTAGATTCCAGTGTGATATCTGCATTACTTGCCATAGGTGTCTTCATTATATTTGTTTTTCATAGCTTATCTGCAGTTCAACTTTTGATGCTATAGATGACAAGTTGTCTGTTTTTCTTTGCATATCTTGGTTGTTTCTACTTAACAAGGCAATATCATCTGCAAAATCCAAATCTTCTAGTTGACTATTTTCTACCCAATCAATGCCAGTTTCGCCCCTGCAACATTTTCGCATCACCCAGTCAATGGCCACTCCAAACAATAGCGTGTTGGTTAATATGGTTGGTTAATATTACTTCATGGAGGTCATATAATTTGACAATTTTAACATTATAGTATTTTCATATCATGTTCAGTTCATAACTAGTTCTTTTGTTTTAGGTTTCATGACAAGACTCTGACACGCAAGAATGACATAGCGACAGTGACAGATGTGAGCTGCCCCTAGCCCATCCTACGACATGTGAGGATAGGATGTCGCAGTACAGCCACTTCACATTGGCCAGTTGTTAGCTCTGCTTGAGGAAATTGAGATGCAGTTGGGTCGCCTTAGGAGACATATGGTGATTATATTCCATTGCAATACTGCTGAATAATATTTTTATTAATACTGTTTCAGCCTAGAGCACAGAGGGTTTACTATTGTTGTTAACCATGGTCACCTATGACCAGTTGAGTCACATTCAACGACGTGTGATGACTAGTTGCCATTTAGCTCATTCAACTTGGTTGTCCTGAGATCCGTCAGGATTTTTCCTTTCTTTTCGACCATGGTTGGCTGTTGTAGTTAGTTGTTGTGTCATCATCATCATCAGGTGCCGTCTCCACATCGAAGGTTGGCTGCAATGAATCTCCAGCATCCTCTGTCTTTCACCTTGGTTGCACACTGCCAGACTGTAACCTGTCCATTTCTTAAAGTTTCCTCCCACTTATCTCTCGGTCTTCCTCTTGCTCTTCTCCTCAACTTTCCCCTCTAGTAAATGTTTTATCATGGTGTCATGCCTTTTATGTGCCCAAAATACTTTACTTGTCTGAATTTTATTTCTCTTAATAATTGTTTCTTCATGCCTAGTTTTCCTAAAACTTGTTTATTTGTCTGTTTTTCTGTCCATGAAACTCTGCCTATTCTTCTATATATCCACATCTCAAATGCATCAATTCTGTCTTCTAACTGCTTGTTCATTGTCCATGTTTCGAGCCATACATTAATATAGGATATATATAGCATTTGATCATTCTAATTTTTAGCCTGTTTGTGATTTGTTTGGATGTCAGTAACTTTCTCATACTATTGAAATTATCCTTGGCCATTCTATTCTCTTTTTAATTTATGTTATACATCTGCCATCATCTGTTATCATCTGACCGAGATAGGAGTAGCTTTTTACTTGATGTAGTAATTCTCCATGTATTTTTATATTCATTTTAGGTATTTTCCATTTCCTTGTTGATTACCATTGTTTTTGTTTTCTGCCACGTTTAACGACGTGTAGTGATTTGTTCCTATTTAGCTCTAACAACGCTAATAACCCTGATGGACTTTACCTGTGCACATGAGGAATTTAGCCGTCATGTCGACAGCGAGGTCTCCGGGGTGTCATAGCCAGCCAATTCCCCCAGGTGGAAGCTGAGGAACCAGACAGTTAGCTTTAGTGTGTAGCTTGTATATATTTAGATATTTTATTAGCAGACTTAGTGTTTGCACTCTCTAAGCAGAATGGCAACACTAAAACGAGACATTGACGTAGGGAAACTAATCGACCTAGTTGTGTAGTGACGGGGTAGAAACGGTAGTAAACACAAGGAGACAACAATAAATATTCAACACAGACAGACGTGTTTTATGTCCGAAGCAGTACCCATGAATGTCATCAACAAATAAATACATATAAAGTCTTCAAGAATGTGTTTGCCGATTAAATTGTCCAGTATATCACCAACAATCTCTACTACCATCATCACCACCAACAATAGGGACAAAACTATAACATCAAATTACTAGGAACTTCTACAGTTGTACATGTTTTTATTACCTAAATGGAAACCCTGAAGACATCATGGACGAAGACCGAAGCGTTACACCATGATTCCCTACCAGATCTGTAACCTCCAAGAGTGGGTAGGAAGATATGGTGACTTTCGAGGTCCCACGACAGTCTAGTGCTGAGATTTTTTCCAGAAGCTTGCATGTTGTATTTTGCATTGCAATAATTACTTAGTCAGTTTTTTGGAAGTGATCATTTTTTAGGTTTCGGCAATGGTAGTAGGTATATGTGGAACTACGCCTCCTTGATCTCACTGTCCTGAATGCTGACATTAATTTCTTTGACCAGGTCATCCATGTCATCATTCGTTATTTCGTTAATATATTTATATCGAATGACATAATTACCTGCAGCAATGTTTCTGAAATTTGCCAGTGTTTCCCTGACAATCTCAGCAGTGGCACACAATTCCTCATCTAAGACTGCAATTCTGCACAGCTCTGTAATGGTCTTTAATGTCATCAGTCTTTCGGTCTCATCATTTTTGTTTGTCTGCTGCATATAGGGTCTGAGAAAAACTAGACTTATTCTCATTTGATTTATGCCAGGTTAAGTCTATGCTCTGGAAATCCCTGATACATCTACGTCGCGTAGTACCATTCATGTGATTGTGAAATCTTCAGAACTTTGGCAGGGATTTTTTTCAGCGTACGACCTGCTGAGGAATTTGTCTCATGTAGCGCTCTTAGCTAGATGCTCTCATGTCTTAAAGGACACAGTTTTCTCGTCTATGTCCTTGTTTAGTTCCTTGTTATATTCAGGTTGTGTGCTAGTGACCCTTCTGGTCTTCTGTCACAATTTACTAGCTCGCCTCTTGGTCAGCCAGTCATCAGTGCCCTTTTAATTCGACCATCAAGGCTGTGTGAAGTTCTTCTGCTTATTGCAAGGCGCTCTCCTTTGACTACACTTAATCTTGCTGATAGTGTCACACACTACTGTAGCATACTGCAAGCTGGACTTGCATTCTCTGTGTCCCCATGTTTTGCGTTTCTCGATCAGGATTATGCACGAACAAGGATCACTAATTGTCGTAATACCCAAGTATATTTCGTTTGCACAAAGCCAACAAAGTGGGAGACACTAATGACTTTATCAAATTGATCAGTGCCCTGATTTTCTACATTCCCTACTTATGATGTCGATTTCTGGATGAAGTTCTCCAACATCCTGAACTCAATCCTTATCCTAATAATACACCAAAACATCATAGGTGACACTGTTGTCTTTTCATTTCCTAGGTCATGTTGTTGTTTTACTTTTCCCATAGCTAATAAGAATGTCTTCTATTCACAAAGATAACATAGTCGTCTTACCTTCTCTTTGATTGTTGCTTTTGTCTCGTTATCCAGCCAGTTCTGCTCATCAACCATTTCATCAAATTCCGCATGCAGGTTCTTCATAAACTCTTTTATCTAAAGATTAACAGAATCATACACATCATTATAACTCTCTCCATTACTACAGATTCACCACGTCATCATCACGTCGCGATTACGTCATCTCTTGGTTTATCAAATATCTTATTGCATTTCTGTATTTCTATTGTACATGAAAAGTAAATGTCTCTTCTAGTATTCATTTCCTTAATCAAATATATGTCACATTTATTAATGTACATATTTTTTTTATTGATAACTAGCTGTACCCTGCGCGCGTTGCTACGCCTCCAAAAGAAATGGAATTTAAAGGAAACTCGGTATAATAATATGTAGTAATTATTTTTATCATTGTCCTTTTGTTCATTTTTTTGGGAAAAAAAAACTTACAATTTAACGTTTCATTTTAATTCTGTTTATTGAAGTGCTCTTTGATATACAATATTCTTTGTTTTTCCGTTTAGTGCGTACACGAATAAATCAGAAGGTTTTCCCACGCGTAAACAGGCCACATATAGCTGTCCATGTGAAAAGCATGGATTTTCCAAATGTAGTCCACACACTTGTAGCGATTGTCCTTGTGATTTGTTGATGGTCATTGCAAAGGTGAGTCGCACCGGAAACTGCAAGCGTTTGAATTCGAATGGCATGTCTGTTGGAATCATTGGGATGCGTGGCAATAGTATATCTTCCACTTTACATTTTCCATTTAAAATTGTACCTTCGATGATATTGTTCATCATATTTTTCACTAAAAGCCTGGTACCGTTGCAAAGTTGTGGTGGATTGATGTTTCGAAGAAGAATGATAGGCACGCCAATTTTCAATGTTAAAACATGTGGTGGCATGCCCGGCAAATCAAATGAATTCAAGATTTCAGTTGGATAATTGACAACTTCGTCTTGATTCATTACAGTATCGATGGACTTATACGTTATCACTTCGCCTGGTATTTTGTTTTGAATGCTCAAATTCATGGCATATACATCCTTGTTTTTTGCTGCTAATATTGAACGTGCACTGAGCCACTGATGATTTTTGTAATTATGTGCAATATTTGGGAAAACTTTATGAATCAATTCGTCTGTGGTCGCTATGATGTTACAGAAGTTTGTTGGCAATGTGATACATCGTGTGGAATCATCGATTGGCATTTTCCCATTCCCAATATCCAACAATTGTTTTGCGAAACGTTCAGCGGTTTCATCATGTTGTAGTTGTATACGCATATTGGTCTTCAAAATCAATTTCTGTATGTGTTGTCATAACACTGATTATTTCAGGCATGCATTAAGTTCATCAGCGGGTGTTGATCTTGATATAACTGGTAGAGTTTGCCGGAAATAGCCAGACAATAAATGAGTGCGCCACCGAAGAGCTGGTCATTTCCTCTCAAATCTTTTAGTGTACGATGAAGCGCTTCTAATGCTTTTTTGTGCGCCATAGTACATTCATCCCATATAATGAATTGACATAATTGGAGTACTTTACCCATTGCAGAATTTTTGTTGATATTGCATGTTGGTGTCTCAATGATTTGCATATTCAACTGCAATTTCAGCGCTGAATGCGCTGTTCGGCCACCATCTAAAAGCTGCAATTCCAGAAGATGCGATTGCCAGTGCTATATTATTTCGTGATCGTATGGTTGCCAAAATAAGTGAAATGAGAAATGTTTTGCATGTGCCTCCGGGCGCATCTATGAAATACAATCCACCGTTTTGGCTTGTAATTGCATGCATAATTCTGTCATATGCTATGCGTTGTTCTGGAATCAATTTTGGAAGATTGGTTTGAACAAATGTACTCAATTCGTTGATATCAAAGTGTATTTCTCGTTCCAACTCACAATCGAAAAGGTTGTTTGCAGATCGTTCTGATGCAGCCATTCCCAATTGCACCAGTGCTTTATTAGTGATTGCCAAACATGTGTCCTCAATCGAAACCAATGCCTCATTATATACGTTTGGTGTGAATTGAATGTCAGGATTTTGATTCGTCGTACGCAAGCGATGTAGGATGTCTTCACTCATGTAGTCTTTGTATTTTTCCCAAAGTTCTTTGGATTGGATGGGAAGCACGTTGTTAATATTACTGCAAATAATGTGCGTATTTGCTGTGGTCGTGCAGTATTGGATGCATCAGCGAGTGAAGTGTCCCAATGTACATCGTATTCAAGAAGATTTAATTCTTGGCAAGCTTCACGATAAGTAGCACATACGTGACCGTTAACTGTTCTCAATTCTTTGAAGGATGTTGGTCCACGTTTGTTGATTAACAGTAATCGCAAGTAAAAGCATTCTGCATTGTTTGGATGAACAGTGTACAAACGGCCTAACGTGTTGGTGGAATATAAATTGGAATGTCCTTCAACTGCTTTACCTTGTTTGCGATGTTGAAACTTTTTCGCTGCTTCATTCCATGTGTAGTATGTTGGCAGTTCAGAGTAAAGTAGCGTCTTTGCAAATATATTATCTCTACACAATGAGAAAAATACAGTTAACGTTGTTGGCGATGGTGACAATGCTCGTGCATGTTCATTTTCTGTTGTGAAGTACACGCGCTGTCCATTTTCAAGGTGCACTGCCAAATGAACAACTGTTGGATGTCGTTCATGGAATGGAAATGATAAAATGCGCCATACTGCTTCATTGCTACTAATGTAGCGTCCCAGTTGACAATGCTCGATTTCATTGATGGATGCAGTTATTTGCCACTTCAAAACTCCATATTGCTTCCTTTGTTGACATATTTGCAAATGTACTTGATCGATTTCACCGAATTGTAATACTCGACATTGATGTGTGCTTTGTACGTCTTCGAGAGTTCTTTCTTCTTTTTTCTCGAATACTGTTTGCCTCACAGTGTCAGGTCAGGAAGAGATTTCTAAAACAGGCCCTAGTATGCGCTTTGCAAATAGTCTCTTTAGTCGCCTCTGTTATCTCTGAGGTCCATCTTTTGCGTGGTCGGCCTTTTGTTTTGTACCCATTGTATCGGAGCAGCATTGCTCTTTGATGTGTACTGTCTGATGGTAATCTGCTTACATGGCTGAACCATTTAATTTGTTGTTTCTTGATGAAGTCTAGTACTGATGTTGTACCCACTTTTTACTGATGTCTTCATTTCTCAACCGGTCTCTTCTTGTTACACCCAGCATTCTGCGTAAACACTTCATCTCTGTTGTGACTAGTTTTATTCTATCGCTTGTTGTCAGCGTCCAGGTTTGGCTCTCTTTTTCTCTTTAGCCTGTTACGCCTTTGGCGTTTAGGCAGCAACAAACGTACACCATTCTTCCCTGTTCATGGCCTTCCTCTGTACTGTGTTCCAGCTATGATTCATTTCCTTCAGCTCTTGCTCTATCGTTCTCCTCCAGGTCATCTTGGGTCTTCCACGCTTTCGCCTACCCTCTGGAGTCCATCTCAGTGCAGTTTTCGTGTCGGAGCCAGTCTCCATGCGCATCACATGTCCAATCCATTTCCAGCGTCGTCTTCGGATGATAGTGCCCATATTCTCTTGTTGGCATCGTGCAAGCAATTCTTGATTCGAGATAGTAGTCGGCCAGTATACGCGTAGGATTTTTCGCAGACAAGTTGTATGAAAGGCGGAGAGTCTGGACATATCCTGTTCTGTCATTCTCCAGCATTCCGATCCGTACAGCAAAGTTGACAGCACACAGCTGTTATAGATACTAGTCTTGGTTCTGATGCTGTATTGGGCAGATTTCCAGGCGGTCTGAAGTGTCATGAATGCACTTCGTGCTTTACTCAGTCTGTTTTTAATGTCAGATCCAGCGCCTCCTTCACTGCTAATAACACTTCCAAGGTATGTGAAAGCGGTTGTATCTCGGAGGGTTTTACCTTCTAGTTTGACTGGTGCTGGGGTTGCTATGTTCAGAGTCATTACTTCAGTTTTCTTCTGATTTATTTTCAGCCCAACCATCTCACTATAATGGTTAAGGCGGCAGGTCTTTTCCTGGATATCTCTATGTGTATGAGATAGGAGTGCGATGTCATCTGCAAAATCTAGGTCTTCCAGAGTGGATGTGAGCGTCCATCTAATACCTCTTGCCTTATCTTCCGTTGTTTTACGCATCACCCAATCTATGACAGTGTTGAATAATAGGGCTGACATAACACATCCTTGTCGCACGCCTGTTTTTACTTCAAACTTTAGTTCTGAAGTTTCAACACTGCATGCAAACTTGCTGTAGCAGCTTTTATAATATTTATAAACACAGTGGGATTCCATACCATCTTAAGATACGCCATAGACTTTCGCGGTGTATGCTATCAAAAGCCTTTTCAAAATCTACAAAGTTGATATAGAGTTTGCTTTGGCATTCTGTGCATTGCTCTATGATATTTCTAAGAGCAAATATTTGGCCTATACAGCTCCGTCCTCTGCGAAATCCTGCTTGTTCCTTTCTCAGTTTCTTATCCACAGCGTCAGTAATACGTTGTACGATGATTTTGCTTAAGATTTTACTTGGGACAGAAAGCAGTGTTATTCCACGCCAATTATTACAATCGGCAAGGGAGCCTCTTTTTGGTATCTTGATGATGACTCCTCTGTTCCATGCATCAGGTATTATTTGGGCATTCCATATAGTAGTAAACTAGGGTTGCAATATATTAGCTGCAAGTTCTGGGTCTATTTTGAATAGTTCTGCGTTTAAGTTATCATTCCTGGTGCCTTGTTATTCTTAAGAGATTTAATTGCTGTAATGATCTCATCCCTGCTGGGTGTTTCAATGTCAATTTCTAACTCCTCTGTTGGTTCTGGTGTGTCTGCTACTACCGTTGAAGGTGGTCTGTTTAGCAATTCTTTAAAATGCTCTGTCCATCGTATTTCTTGTTCCTTTTTCGTTGTCAATAGTATTCCATTCTTATCCTTTATGAGAGTATTTGATCTCCTGTAATGTTTTCCGCTTATTAGCTTTGTAATTTTGTACACTGTTCCCTGATCACACTTTTTTGCTGCTTCTGCTGCCTGTACTGCCAGGTCTTTAACATACATTCTTTTGTCAGCTCTCACAGCCCGTTTGATTTCTTTACTTGCGCTTTTGTACTGTTCTTGGTATCTTGCTTTCAGTCTTTCGGACTTTGCTTCTAACAATTTATTTTTTAATATTCTTCGGCTGTCTATTATTTTCCATGTTGTTGGTGTTATCCATTCTTTCTTTTCTTTGTGCGGTACCCTAGACATGTTTCACTGCTCTTGCTATATATAGATGCTATGTTGTCCCATGTTCTATCTATGTTGTCAGTTTCATCCGTAGTTTCATTACTTTCTAGGGCTTGGAATCTGTTCTTTATCTGCATTATAAACTTATCCCTTACTTCCGTGTCTTTTAGTCTATCCACATCGAACCTCTTTTGGAAGTTTTTCTGTTGTCCTGTTTTTCTTAGTTTAAGTTTGACATAAGCTGTGACTAGGAGGTGGTCGCTACCAACATCTGCACCTCTCTTGACTACAACATCTAGCAGCGAGCGTCTCCAGGGTCCATTGATCATTATATGGTCTATTTGGTTTTTATCTCTGCCATTAGGGGAATACCATGTTAATTTGTGGATATCTAAATGTTGAAATAGGGTTCCTCCTATAACGAGATTGTTCATGCTGCAGAAGTTTACTAAACGTTCCCATTTTCGTTCATCATACCACATCCATATTTTCCCATAGTTCTATAACTATGCGTGTTGTCTTGTCCGACCTTCGCATTTAGATCTCCCATAACAATGATAACATCATGGGATGGTGACTTGTCTAATTCTGCTTGTAGGTTTTCGTAGTACGAGTCTTTCTTTGTATCTTCGCTATCATTAGTTGGCGCATAGCATTGTAGGATTGTGATGTTTGTATGCTTCCCTTTAGTCTGATCTTAATCAAGCGGCTGCTGATAGGTTTCCATTCTAACAGACACTTTTCCACGCCCTTTCTTAGGATTACTGCTACTCCTTCATGGTGTAGGTCATCGTCTCGTCCAGAAAAAGGACTGTTTCACCTGTTGCAGTGGTACTTCTTCCATTTCCTGTCCATCTGCTCTCGCTAAACCCTAGGATATGTAGATTATATCTTCTCATTTCTGCTGTTATTTGTGATAGTTTTCCGGTTTCGTACATTGTTCTTACATTCCAGCATCCATTCTGGTTTTGGGTTTTGGATTAGACTTCCGTCCTCATGAAAGTAGCTCCTTTCGGCTTCCCCACTTCCAGTCATGTGAGTCAATGACTCTGAGCCGTAGATAGGTTGTATGTTTGTTGTTGTTTCCATAACTTTAATTTTTTTTTAAAGGATGGGATCGTTAGTCCCAAGCCCAACCACCAACCTGGAGGACCAGGAGACCATGCTTCGTCTGTCCTCTTCAGGACCTTCCGGTTTGGGTAACCCTTCCGGGAACATAAGTTCCCTCGTCATAGCTCACTGTATCATTGAGCACGCAAGCCCCCCACTACTAATTGGCCCTATGGGAGGTCCAGGTTTGGAATTGAACATAATGTGGAGAAAGATTGTGTTAGAGTAGCGTGAATACGGAAAACCAACGATTATCGACTTCAACATCATTTTCGACCTTTACAGTGATGGATTTTCCGCCATCTTCATTTTATCGTCGACGATAGAGAGGATATCCGTCATTGCCAGTGATAGTATCGCATGTAAGTCTTTGGTATCTTTTCGGCATTTTTTCCCTCGACATGGGAGATATTGTTGAGAAGCACGGACCATGAATCATTTTTTGGTGACGACTTCAATAAGTCTGGGTCAATGTCGAAATCTGGTATTTCGCTGAGATGACTTGATCAATTTGATCTTTTGACTTTTTCGATCAACCAAAACAAAATGTATGCATGGCAATCCTCTTTTTGCCATTCGATGGGAAAACATCCAACAGCGTGTCTTCCAAAAAATATGATGCTTGACAATGCAATCAATTAAAGATTTCAATTTTTGTTTGAATACACGCGCAGTAATATCATGACGATCCGATGAAAATTGTCCAGCTAACAAAAATTCTTTAATTTCATCCCACGTAGGTTTGCATGTAAACGTGATAAATAAATATGGACGTCCATAGACGTGAACATATGTCATTGCATCTTGTGATTATCATGTGTAGCAACATATGTCATTGCATCTTTTGAGTATTCATGCATGTGCGCCAATATATGTCATTGACTTGTGAGTATTCATATGTGCGCTAACATATGTCATTGCATCCTGTGATATTCATGCATGTGCGCTAACATATGATGCATCTTGTGAGTATTCATGCATGTGCGCTAACATATGTCATTGCATCTTGTGAGTATTCATGCATGTGCCCTGGACTCCCTGTAAATGTGGGTAGTATGACATTTTTCCAATTCATTAGGATTGCCATCATTAACAATTGCATCACCTAAATGAATGTACTGTTCTGAACAAACTTGGTTTGATTTAACGAATGAGGGGGTCGTCAGTTTCGATTTTTGCATTATCGACAATGTATTGATGGAACAATTGTCGATATTTCAAGATAAGATTTCAGCATTTTCAAGAACCATTAATCGATATGAATAATAACATAGCACTAACTTTTTATTCGTTTCATCTGTTTGTGGATTTCAATTTGATGTTGAAATGATATCCATCTTTCTGCTTGCCAAAATAATATTGGATATTGAATCCGTCGTAGGAGTGATGAGTTTCGAGAACGCTAAAACCACATCTGCGATGAAGAATTATATCACGCGAATTAAATTCTTCGCCAACCATAACGATCGCCACTCATCAATTGTTGGGCATTGTATTGTCTTTCGACCAACAGGTGTTTTGTTGTCTGCAACTTCGGTAGTCATCAGCTGGTAATTGTTGCAGGTGTTCTGAACAATCGAATTAATTCGTTGTGTTGATCGAATAAAGTTTGTAATGCAGCGACTATTTCTCGTTTAGCACCGATTGAATAGACAACAAAGATCAATTTGTTCATCAGTGTTTCTGAAATAAATTTTAAAATTTGTAATCGCCCGGGAGGGGATAGTGAGCCCGCCCA